>LBNU01030313.1:61973-82620 GCA_014162995.1 Artemisia annua
ATTGGCTCAAAATCTTCAAGTTGGGATATGTCTCCTGTCATATGTCCAGAGCAACCACTATCAACTATTCCTTTATCTTTTAGATCATCTTGAAGATTGCCCTGCACATAAAAGTAGAGAAATCAGTTTCTCTTTCTGACCCAAGCCATCACTGGCTTGGATCTGCCCTGTGCATCAACATAATTGTACTTAGTTAGGTCCATTGATGCACTGCTGGTATTGGAAACTTTAGATAAAGCATTTGATTTTGGTTTCCAAGTCCAGCAAGCTGAGGCCTTTACAGCATAAAAATGATTTCCAACAACTGTATCTGTTATAGATTTTGAAATAGCAGCAAAAGCCTTTGCCTTGGCAGCAGAGTCAGCTTTTGAAACAGCAGCAGAGTCTTTTACCTTGGCAGCAAAGTCTACTTTTCTTGTAGCAGTAGGACCAGTTGTTTTATTATGAAAAGGCCTGTTTGGTTGAGCAGTTATAATTGATCTAGTAACGCCAGATCTCAATAACACTGCTCTTGGAACCATTTGTCTTTTGGAAGGAGAGTGAGTCCTTTTTGAAAAGTTTTGATGATTCACTCTTGTATATTGGTTCCAAACAGGTTTTTGGTAGACTTTACAATCTGCAATTAGATGCTCAAAACTACCACATTTATAACATGCCTTCTTGTTCAATTAAAAATCATTACCTAATTTATGAGAAACTAGGTTATTGAAATTCCTCTGATTACCCCTAGGCTTGTTAGTAAACCTCTTCATGAGATGTCTAGGTACCTCATTATATTCAACCACTTTTCTAGACATATTATGACCTAGCACAGGTTTCAGAAACCTATCCTGTTTAACTCTAGCCTCATTAACTTTAGGAATTTCTTCCTTTTTAACATTTTGTGTTGGCTCAGTCTGTTCATCCTCACTATCTAAAACCCAATCTTCAATGATGGGTGCATCAGACCACTTATTATTTTCAACCCTAGTTGTTTGAATAGACACATTACTGATTTCTTCACTAGGTTTGATCTCTTCTAGTTTACTCATGAAGGATAGCTCCTTTCCTGGTGGTGCAAAAGCACTTTTCATTGGAGGAGCTACTTCAGTATACCCTATGCCACTACCTCTTCTCATTAATTGACACTGAATAGTATTATCTATGGCAGTTGAAGCAAACTTATGTTTTTCAACTCTTACAATATGTTTATCTTTATCTGCAAGAGCCTCATCTCTAGCCTGTTCTGCTTCTGTTAATTTTCTTTTAAGTGTTTCAATCTCAGCATTTTTAACAAAAAGCTCACCATCTTGTACATTAATTCTATCAACATATTCCAATTCCATTTCTTTAAGGTATTCTAGTCTTCTTTCAACATTTTCAATTCCTACTTTATAACTTAAGTTATCAAGTTTTAGGGACTCAACTTCTTGCCTAAGACATTCATTCCTAGATTTAAGTTCTTCTATAGTATCAGCACAAGATTTAAAAGAACAAGTAGAATCATTTGACTCATTGGATACCTTAGAGTCAGAACGAGATGATGAAGAAGCATAGGCCATAAGAGCAAAGTTATGCACTGGAGTCTTCACTTCAGCAATGAAACCTTGTTGTGGTTCTTCTCCAGCCATGTCACTCCAGTCATAGTCACCTAACCCATCACAAGACACCAAATCAGTAGAAGGCTTTGACTCAGATTCAGACTTCTTGGGAATTTCTACTATCTTCTTTGGAGCTCTGCAATCCCTGGCAAAGTGCCCCTTCCTATTACAGTTGTAGCACTCCATCAAGGATTTTTCAAATCCCAAGTTACCCTGAGGCTTATACTTAAGCTGTTTTCCAGTTCTCTTCAAGAACCTTCTTGCTCTTAAGGTTAACATAGCCATCTGCCATTTCAAATCAATCTCTTCAAGAGCATCAGGATCAATATGATCAGCATCCTGATTTAAAACTTGAGTACCTGTAGTAAGATCAGCCAAGAATGCACAGATAGCAGCATCACTCATGTTATCACTATTGTTAGAACCAGCAGCAGAGTTGCTAGTGCTAGCAGCAGATACACCATAAGCAGCAGAGTGAGTATCTGAGATGTTGGAGGTTTTGGATGACACAAAAGCTATATTTTGAGCTTCAGTAGATGAAGTAGATGAAAGCGATGAGTGGCTCATCTCAGTTTCATATACTTTCAAGTTGTTGTAAAGATTATCCAAGCTCATTGTGTCAAAATCTTCTTTGTTTCTCCACACAACAGCAAAAGTTTTTGAAGCCTGTTGTACGTGCCATCAAGATTCTCTCCACTTAAAGCAGTGAAGTTTTCAAATTTATGCTTTAAGATATTCTTTCTTGACTTGCGGGTAGCATCATTGCCACCAAACCTTGTCTCAACAACATCCATTAAAGTTTTAGCAGATTCACAGCTTTCAAAATCAACCTGAAACTCATTAGGTATCCCCATTAAAAGAATACTATGAGTTTTGATCTCCAGTTTCCTGAGATCTTCATCTTCCTTGGCTTTGATGGCTAACTCCTTCCCATCAACGATCTTAGGGAACTTGTCACCTTCCAGAACGACATTCCACATCTTGTAATCGATCATGCGCATATATTGCCTGATGCGCATCTTCCAAAGCTCATACTCTCCTTGCTTGAGCATTGGAACCTTGGATGCAGTAACCATATGTGTGTCATCACCCATGGCTACAGTTGTTGTTATGAACAGACTTTAAAAGTACTTGAGTTCTTCTTGATCACAGCTTCTAGATCACAAGCTCTGATACCACTTGTTGATCCCACTTGAGCAAACGATCTAGTATAGAAGCTGACTTGAGTAACAACTTATATAATACGCGGAATATATTATATAACTTAAGATGAACACAAGAACAATGGATTTCACACTTAAAAACTTCAATATTAATAATACGAGCACTCTTACAATGCTAGGGTTTTACAACCTTGAAGTGAATTGACTTTCTAACACACGTACATTCTCTAACCCTAGGGATCTCCTTTTATAGACAAGGAACCCTACACGGTTTACAATAACTTCTTACACAAACAAACAATATTCTAAACCTATAGAATATTTAATACAATCATTGCTATAAATACACGGCTCATTACTAAAATAAACTCTGAGCAGCAAAGTCTTCCAATATAAGCAGCAGAGTCACCTTTCCAGTAGCAGAGTCATCTTCAGCAGCAGATTGACTTTATTCAGAAGCAGAGTTCCTAAAACCCAACATGATTGCAGTTTAATAATCATATTGCATACCGCATACGTATTACTTTCTTATACATCTCAATAAAAATGGACAAAAAATGTTGATGCCAACACGTTTTGATCCGCCATAACAATTATGTGTTTCGATCCATTACCAAACCATCTCATTTTGCTATCTAAAGTATCTCTCATATATACGTAAAGGTGTCCTTCCGGTTGCATTCAACTGACTCCTTTAAATGTGGTGACTGGTGACCAAGTGAGTTTTGAACTTTAAATGCTTAGTATAAAAGTTAAATCATTTGAGAGCAACTAGCCAATTAAAAGTAAAAACTGAAAAAATATTGGTCAACCACTATGATTTTCGTCTGATTTTAAAAATGATATAACCACATGTACTTAATATGCTGCTTGTTTTTTTTAGTGAGTCCCGTTGCTTCGGTTTGTTGCATTGTCTGCAACAGCCAACAGGATGTGTAATGATGGGGCAACTATAGTTATCTGGATGGAGATGGTCTTGAAGGAGGGCCTATTAGAGATGGCCTAGAGGCTAGAGCCCATAAAAATGTATATCTTTTATTAAATAAGTTGGGATGCTACAATTATATGAAGAAAATCTCAATCTATAAATAGCAAAAATCAAAGACATAATAAGGATTGTTGTGTGGTTAATTTTTGTAGAGGTTTGGCAATAACTATGGGAAACAAGGATTGTTGTGTGGTTCAGATGAGCTACCACGCTTGATTGTAAGCCGATACCAACGGCATTCAGGTGAGTTCATTAGTGATGAAAAGAAACCTACACAAAAAGAGATCATCATAGATGTCCCACTTGCTTCACGAGTGGTAGTCCGTGGCTTTAGTTGGTCCCTTGCAGCTTATCGTGAGTTCTTGAATAGAGACATTATTGACCCAAATGTTTAAATGTTGTCGTTCGCGACTACATTTTTTTTCTTTTTTTCTTTTTTTTTAAAGTGTAAATGTAACATATTGCGTGATGGTGTAATATTATTGTTTTTTTTTGTTTGTTTTTTTTTTGAACAGCAATAGATTAAAACGAGAAAAAAGTCTAGCAAATCGCTAGACTAAACAACAGTACAGCGGATGTTTAAGCCATTCAACCCAAGAGATTTTACTCTTGGGAGTTTCTATGCTTAAACCAAAAAAATGAATACAAAATAATATTATCTACTAGATCACGTTCGAACATTCTACCGGAATCAAATGTCACCGAATTTCTGTACCTCCATAACATCCAACATGTTGTCAACCCGATAACTTCAAGTCTCACTCGACTATTGTTAACGTTTGGTACCTGATTACACCATGACACCCAATCTTCAAAGGAACCGACCTCTGGCATTTGAACTTGACACCATCGAACGGTCTTCGACCAAACCTCTTTCGCAAGGTTACATGAAAAGAGCACATGAGAAATGGTTTCCATACCCGTTCCACAGCAACGGCACGAAATTACTTCTATTTCCAAACCTTTCCAAGACAAGTTATAACGAGTTGGTAATCGGTCCAACATAACTCGCCAAACAAAGATATTGACCTTCCTTGGAACAAAGGGACACCATCTAGTAACCAAATCTTGGCCCACCAATCGCATTTCGTCAATGTGCAAACGTGTTCTAGCAACCGAGAATATACCATCATCATCTAACATCCATCGAGCCTTATCTTGACCATTTTGCAATTCAATATTCGCGAGCAAAATTAGAAGGTTGTCTAGTTGGCTCTGCTCTATACCACCTCTAACATCTCGACACCATTTCCAAACCCAGCATCCATCATTCCATCTATCACGAACCTTACAATTTTGCTCCGTTTCCAACCTATATAGACGATTAAACCGAGACCATAAAGGCTGGTCTTCTACCTAGATATCCATCCAAAACAAAATACGATCCCCCCTACTAGACTATAACGTAACGTATTATAGTCTATAACATTAGAGTCATGAAGATGGTTAATCGAGCCCAGGATACGAGACCACATACCTGAACAAAACCTTTGGTCATTTCTGTTTGCAACTCCGCCCTGGACTCCATGAATTGCTTTAATCACCCGACACCATATAGCTTCTGAATCATTATAGAAGCGCCATCGCCATTTTTGTAGGAGGGCTAAGTTAAACGAAGCCAAGCTACCAATACCTAAACCCCCTCTATCCTTTGAAGCAAGCACCTTATCCCATGCCACCCATGCGATCTTTTTTTCAACATTTTGGCACCCCCAAAAAAACCTGGCCCTAAGATTTTCCAAAACTTTAATAACACCTTGTGGGACACGAAACAAAGACATTAAATAAATACCCAAGCTCCCAAGAACTGACTTAATTAAAGTCAATCTTCCCCCACTTGATAACATATTTATCTTCCACTTGGATAGATGATTACAGAATTGTTGGATAACACCATCCTACCTACTTGTTCGAGCCATACTTGCTCCCACAGGAATACCAAGATATATAAAAGGTAATGTACATGTCGCACAACCCGTAGCTCTTATTGTACCAAACCTATATTTGTAAAAAAACAACTTTAACAAATACGATATTCCTTCTACATATTGAAAAAGATTGTGCAACAAAACTATAAGATCCCACTTTATACAATACATGGATATCGATACAGATAAAGTAAAATCAAACATCTTCAGTAAGTAGTTAAAAAAACACAACAAACAACTTCGAACAAGCAGTACAAAACTTGCTCCAACTCTTAAATCATTCAAAACATCATATCCTGGACATGTTCCTGATCAAACGATATCAAGTGCTTCAACTTCACCCACAGTCTCCTCATGCAACCAATTTATCATTCCATAGACACAAAACATCGCATATATGGCAAAAACAAATGGCTGGAGGACGGTAGGTACGATAAACGACATCAAACATACCACCAAGAAAGAACCAAACACAAGTCTTCCATGACGCGCAATGTTAACATAAACATCACTGATCCTGTATCAGCCATGGAAATGTAGTCATGGGGTTATGGTCTTGGGTGAATTATATGGTGAATAAAGGCTGCTGGTGTTGTATCAGCCTGCAAATGATCCTGTATTGGTTCTGTTTTATGCAGACCATGTATTGATAGGATATGGGCATGTCCATTAGCCCATAGTCCTTTTCCTATTTGCTTTGTAATGTTTCGAACATTATATATAAATTCACCATTTTCACCAAAAAAAAAAAAAAAAAAAAAAAAAAAAAAAAAAAAAAATCCTGATTTGAGAATATTTTCTCATCATGCCATTTCAAATGATTCTAATATTATTGGTTCGTTGTGTAATAAATAGGAAGTGATAACTAATCATCTTTCCGATACTCCTGCGGTCAATATTGCGTTATTAATTGTCATTTTTAAACGAATAAGTAATGACAACTACTACTAAAGCAGTACTAAAGTGGTGGTAGCAAATCTGATGTCATTATCAAGAGGTGGATTAAAAGTTTCAAACATGCGCTAAGTAACATATTTACGATGACTTGGGAAAAGAGTCCCAAGAAACAATTATGGATATCTTGATTGAATTGTATGTTACATATTTGACGTAGATGACATTGGGAAAGTCAGAACAATTATAGCGGATTCTTGATGAATGTATGTACATGTTTGACGATGACTTGGAAAAAAGTCAGAACAATTATGGGAGATAATCTTGATTAATTTCGTAATGGCATCCTAGTAATAAGAACTTAATCCTAGCTTGTAAGTTACTACAATGAAAAAAAAAAAAAAAAAAAAAAAAAAAAAAAAAAAAAAACCCTCCATTTACCTCTTTAATAAAAGATTATTGTTATATCCTTCTTCTTTTACCTACTTATCCTACTACTTATTAAAACTCTTAAGCCTGGTGTTATGTTGGTATTGCTTCACACGTGAAGGCCATGACGGCCAAAACCTTGGTGCATGAAGGAGGGAAATTGAAGTCGGTTAGGTGGTTTGCACCACCTAACAAAAAAAAAGGAAAATGGGGGTGGTGTAGGGTACGTTTTAATTATAATAACAATTTTATAAGTGTTGTTTGAGGTTAATTTAATTAAAAATTATTTACAAATATGAACTCATTTGATATTAATACATACCTTATTGAAACTCAATTATCTTAATTATATGTGTTGAAATTATGTATTTATAGAAATAGTGTTTTATTTTGAAAACATTGTTAATTAAAGGATGCTTAAACAAAACACATATGATTTTTGTTAGCAAATCCTAATTATATTATTGTCAAAATATATATATATATATATATATATATATATATATATATATATATATATATATATATATATATATATATATATATATATATATATATATATATATATATATATATATATATATATATTTTATGGCAATTGTCGAGGATTATTAAATTATTATCTAAAAAGTTCATTTTAAAGCTTTTCATTTATACTTATATTATTAAATTATCTAAATTAGTAAATAGTGTAAGGAGGACAAAGCTTCAAGTTACCTCAATAACTTGAGGATCTTCAAGTCATTGTTTTAATAGAAAAAAAGTCTTTCACTAACTAAAGTCATTCTTCTGCCTCCTATTAAAGGCCCTGTTAAGAGCATTCACAATGCAATTTAGCTATCAAAGATCTTATTTTTATTTATTTATTTATTTATTTCAAAATCACCATTCCACAACCTTGTACCTATTATCACTTCAACATAGAAATAGTTTTTGCAAAACTATTTTTTTTTTTTTTTTTTTCATTAAAGAACTCAAATGGTGTGAGTATAAGTTTTGCTCGAGTCATTGGGTAATAAAAGCTTTTGCTCCAAGGGGAAAAAGTTATCCAAAGACTTTTTTTTAGCAAAACTAACTTTTACTCTACCACTCATTGGAGATGCCCCAAGTATATTCCAAGCTTATGTTCATCATAACGGCCTACGGGTATCATGATTGTGTTATCAACATAAATATAGAATGCTAAGTTTAGATTACAATTGTATCGTTGGTAAAAAGATTCATCTAACCTGATGGACAGGTTAAAGATTACCTCATCAAACAGGCCCGTTTGGTATGGTACTTTGGTATAGGTTTTAAATTGAAAAGACAATAATTATTCGTTTGGTTTATTCTCTTTGTAAGAGGAATAGATGTGTGAATGAAATATTGATAGTATACTAGTGTTAGGTGGTTTTGGTTGGTTTTGCTTATTTTTTTGGATTATTTATTTATTTATTTTTTCTCTCTATTATATGTGGGACTTACTTTATATCATTTCATATTTTTACTTTTTTATTATTTAAATAAAAAAATTTATTTAAAATTTATTATAAAATATATTTAAACAAATATAATTTATCTCTCCTAAACCTACTTCAAATCCAAATCTTAATCCAACCTCAAATCCTAATTCAACCCCACTTATAAACGGACCCTTCAGTATATGAGAACAACTAAAGAATAGAATACATTCTAATAGCAGGATAGATGATTTCAGACTGAAAATCTTGAGATCAATGGATATTTTGGTTTATATACGAGGCAGATGCACAATAGGCAAGTGGAACTGAAAGAAGTTTCAAATTATCAACAAAATACGTAGAAAGTATTTGAAGTTAAAAAGTAGAAGATGTAATTCTTATACGGCTTTTAGCTGCTGATCGGAGAATTATGTGGAATTGTTGAATCATCCAAAAGGATCGTGTTTGAAGCTAACCCCCTGACCAAATCGGAGCAAACATCCCAATCGGAAGATTTAAGGCAAGCAAATACAACAAAGACGACATGGAAAATGGTTTTGTCTTTGGATTTGGCCGTGTTCGTACTTCTAATGTTCTGTTTCTTTCTACCTTGATAACTATCAAGTCTGGTTTCGGTATAGTCTTTTGACACATTTCTTCGATCTGGTGCTCCAAATAAGAAGCAACTTTCATTCTTACAACTTTAACAGCCAGCTTATTATTATATTTTGTTTGTGTTTATTGCTAACACCATAAGTAGAAACCATGTCAGCTAACATGTCATATGCCATGTGTTTAAAATGATGACTTCGCAGCAACCATGCAGTTCCAAAAACCTGCCCTGATTCCACCCCAAGACGCTTCCACAATTTCAAGAACATTTTCGACACACTGGTTGACTCATTTGTAAGGAGGTAAAGACATACTCACTAACCGTTAGTACTGGCTGTTTGATTTTTTAAGCCAAAATTTAATATTTGATTTCATGTATGAAAAATAAAAACAAGTCTGAATGATTCAGAATTTCAGAAGTTGCCTCGTAATATCCATATAACCATTGCAATAGGCTTTGATGCAATAGTGAAACCACCAGGTTCATCTTCACCTTTGGGACACTCGGTTATGTTTCTTGCAATAGTTTGAGAAAAATGACCATCTCCTTTCCTTATAATATCCGACTTTCTCCCAAGTCCAACCCTATGACAACAAAGGCGTGTTTGCTATTTATATAACTAATACGATTATGACTGAATAGAAGTAATGTACCGACAATATGATTATAAAAATAGAAGATAGTAGCATTCTGCAGGCATCAGAGTAACAAACCAAACACCCCCTCAGATTTTCGTAAATGATGTAAGGTATCAAAAGGTACATCCTCTTGCACTATTATTAAGCATATCAAAAAGCAGTTAAGGAAAATCCGCTGATTGACTTCAAGTTGAACCCAACATCCCAATCAAACTCTCAATCCGAAACCTTCTAAATGAAAATATTAGAACACACAAGTACAAACAATCAGTACTTGCCGTGTTGTTCTATATGTGAATGGGCTTGTCATAAGTCGCCATTGCAGCTTCCTTCACAGCCTCACTTAATGTTGGATGAGCATGGCATGTGCGCGCAATATCCTCACTTGATGCATCATACGTTAATGCTAAGGCAGCCTCGTGGATGAGCTCTCCAGCATTTGAGCACATGATGTGAACACCTAACACCTTGTCTGTCTCTTTTTCTGCTATTATCTTCACCAGTCCTTCTGCATCATCAATCGACTTTGCTCTGCTGTTTCCCAACATGGGAAATTTCCCGACATTGTATGCAATACCAAGCTGCTTGACCTGCTCCTCTGTCTTTCCAACAGATGCCACCTCTGGATGTGTGTAACAGACACCAGGTACCTTATCATAGTCTACATGCCCTTCTTTGCCTGCAATGAATTCCACACACGCAATACCGTCTTCTTCAGCTTTGTGAGCCAACATGGGCCCAGGAATAACATCACCAATGGCAAACACCCCCTTCACATTTGTTGAGAATCTTTTATCTACAGGGATTCTACCAATCTTGTCGGTTTCAACGCCAATGGTCTCCAAACCAAGTCCAGATGTAAACGGGCTTCTACCAGCAGAGACAAGTACAACATCAGCCTCAAGTACAGTTTGATCACCACCAGCTGACGGTTCAACTGTCATTTTGATAATGTCGGTAGAAGTGTCAACTGATACAACCTTGGTTTTGAGCATGAACTTCATCTTTTGCTTCTCAAGGATGCGTTGAAACTGCTTGCGGATCTCACCATCCATTGATGGGACAATGTCTGGTGCAAATTCAACCACAGTTACCTCTGAACCAAGACGGGACCACACAGATCCCATCTCTAAGCCAATGTAACCCGCCCCGATGACAATCAACTTTTTAGGGATTTCCGTTAAAGCTAAAGCACCGGTAGATGATACAATCCTCTTTTCATCAATTGTGATCCCGGGTAGTCCTTTGACATCAGACCCAGTAGCAATTATAATGTTCTTGCCTTTGACTACGGTGTTCTCACCCTCAATGGTGTCAACAGACACTTCAGAAGCAGAGATTAACTTCCCATGTCCCTTTACATATGTTACTTTGTTTTTCTTGAACAGACCTTCGATACCTTTTGTAAGAGCTGAGACAGATTTATCTTTTTGGCCCATCATAGCAGCAAGATCAACCTCAACATTATCGAACTTTACACCATGCTTAGCAAATGAAGTTTTGGCCTCATGGTACATGTGAGATGAATGAAGAAGTGCCTGGAATTAGACAAAAAAAAACATCACGATCAATTCAGTTTATGCAACCATGGCTCGTAAATGAGGCAATAGCAGAGAAAAACATGGTGAGATTCAAGCAGATCACTACACTTTCAGGCCCCGTTTGGTTCGTCGTAATCTGACGTAATTGGATGTAATTGTAATTTGATTACATTACGTAGAGTGTTTGGTTTGCATATTAGATGTAATTGTAATTCAAATTACATTACATAAGATGTTTGGTTTGCAACGTAATTGTAATTCAAACATTCCAATTACATCAAGTGAGGGAATTCAGATTACATAGCAAGTTAGATGTAAAGTTTTGAATTACGTTGTAATTCAGTATTTATAATTCAAAGCATCAGTATTTATTATTACTATTATTATTATTATTATTTAATAAATAATATTATCAATAATATTATTTATTATATTATTATTATATTTTAATAAATAATATTATTAATAATAATAATGATATTATTATTATTATTATTATTATTATTATTATTATTATTATTTTATTAATAATATTATTTTATTAGTATTAATATTATTATTATATTATTTATTATTTAATAAATATTATTTTATTATTATTATTTATTTATATTATTATTATTTTTATTAATATTATTATTATTATATTAATATTAAAAAATTATTATTATTATTATTACTATTATATTATTATTATTATTATTATTATTATTATTATTATTATTATTATTATTATTATTATTATTATTATTTAATAAATAATATTATTGATAATATTATTTTATATTATTATTAATTTATTATTATTATTATTATTATTATTTAATAAAAATATTATTATTATTAATATTATTCTTATTATTTTATTATTATTAATAATATTATATTATTATTATTAATATTATTATTATATTATTTATTATTTAATAAAAATTATTATTATTATTAATATTATTAATATTTTATTATATAATTATTATTTTATTATTATATTATTATTATTTTTATTATTATTATTATTATTATTATTATTATTTTTCTGAATTACATTACGTTGCGAGCCAACCAAACACAATAACATATTTCATCAATTACATTCCAACACATTACAATTCCAATACATTCCAATTCTTTGAATTACAATTCATTCAAATTATAATTCCTTCCAAAGATTACAATTCCTTCAAAAACATTCTGCGAACCAAACGCACCCTCAAGGTACCACAATACAATACACATATGTGCTATAACTATGGCTCGTGCAGACACTGAAAGCATCCATTTGTTTAACTATAATTTCCAAATGCACCATACGTTAGACATAACATGCAGTTCAACAGTCTTTTGCAAACAAAAACATATCCAGAAAAGAAGTTTGTGGAAACAAAACTATGCTGTGTGTCAGTCCCTAAAGTTTTCTGTCAAGTTGTAATACAAAATACTTAAGATAGTGTAGTGCAGAGTGTATTAGTTCACAAGTATCAACTCCTGTTATGACAAAATTGTTTTTACAAAGATTGGGTTTATTTCACCACTTCAAAGTAACATAAAATCAGCCTGTCCATTGACTAAAGACCATACTTGAATACGACTTAGATAACAGGCAAATTGTCGCCAGACACTACATTAATAGAACCTCGGTAAGAGCATTTTGATACATTAGGTTGAATTTGCGAGTCTAACTACTCGTTATTATATGCATGTAGGCATAATTTGGTGAGGACTCCGTGGGATTCCAGTACCCCACTCAGCGAAATACTAAAGATGTACGTACAGACTGACTGCAATCGAAATCGATAGTAACAACGCAGCAGCAACAGGCAGAAATTCTGTAAATAATTTTGTACACGAAAATAAAGATTTTGCACCCAACATTTATTAGGTTTCTAAGTTAAATAGCCAGTTTGGGATTTGCTTATTTTTGTTAAGTAGATAAGCAGTTGGGAGTGTTTTAATAATCCATACTGCTTTTGCTTATTTTGAGGTAATATAAGCAGTTTTCAGTAAGAAGGTTTAGACCTGCTTATTTCATAGTGTTTACATGGGATGAGAAAAAAATAGCCTTTTTACCCTCATGCCTAAAAAAACTCTTAGAAAACGATATGCAGTTCTCTAACCTTCTTCTCTTTACTCCTCAAGACAATAATTAAAAATATACATGAAATTAGCAAAATACAAGCAATAACTGATGCTTACTCTTCAAGGTACTACACATGTATTTAAGCAATATTATGCAAACAAAAACAGATCCAAATAGGAAATCTCTAGATAAGACATTAGGACTTCCCAATAGTGTCTAAGGTTTTCTGTCCATTTATAATAGAAAATACTTTAGAAAAAATGTAGTGCAGACAGTATTAACTACCATCTAATCAACTTTATTTGGCAAGTGGCAACATAAAAGCAAACTGCTCCTTAACAAAAGACCATGCGTGAAATACGGTTTAGATAACAAGCAAACTCTTGCCAGACCTACATTACTAGTTACTCCTCACAAAATTAGTAACAGCATTACGTTTGTGAGCAAGAAGAACTTGGCGAGAACTCAAAGGACTTTCTGTCCCAATGCTCACCAAGATACTAGATGAAGTGCAAGGGAAAACTATAACAGCAATAGAACTAGTAACACACAGAAAGTCCGTTGCTAAATTAAAAAAGGTTTTTGAGCAGATAAGAAGTTTTGAATTCCTTTTGTTACTGCTTATCTGCTTAATTTTACCCTGATATGCAGTTTGTGTCTGATAACCCAAACCACTTATATTAGGGTAACATAAGGCAGTTTTCAGCGGTATTTGTTTAAACTTACATCCCCGGCTTATGAGCTTATTATGCCTTATTTAAGTCCATAAGGTCAAGTTGATAAGCTTATAAACCCAAAAAAAGAGCTTACTAAAAGCTGAAGAAGCTCATAAGCCAGACAAAACAAACACCCCTTAAAAAACAAACAACATCTAGTTATATCAAAGTGGTTAATTCTGATACAATTAAAACACATTAAGTTTCTTCTATCTACCTAGTTGTGAAGAATTAATTTAAAAATAAACAAGCAAACAACACAACTCTGTCTCTCACTCTCTCAACTGCTTACTACTTTTTAATAAGCCAAATAAATCACATAACCGTAAACAAAAATTAGGGGGTGTTTGTTTCGGCTTATGGCTTATTTGGTTTTGGGCTTATGTTTCATAAGCTCACTTTTTGTGGCTTATTTTTAAACTTTTCGGCTTTCGTAAGTTTAGTATGTCATAAGAAGCTTATATAAGCCGAAAAGTTTCAAAATAAGCCAAAAACTGAGCTTATGAAACTTAAGATGAAAACCACATAACCCATAAGCCAAAACGGGTGTTTGTGTTTGTTCAAGTTTATAGGTGGACTTATGAGCTTATTTGTGTTTCGGCTTATATTTCGTAAGTCCCAATTTTCCGGCTTATTTTGAGACTTGTGGGCTTGTATACATTTATTATTATACGATAAACTTATATAAGGCCAAAAGTCTTAAAATAAGCCGAAAAAATTGAGGCTTATGAAATATAAGCCGAAACGAAATCAAATAAGCTCATAAGCCCACCTATAAGCTTAAACAAACACCCCCTAACCAACCCCAAACACCCTCTAACTTTTAACTTCCAGTACATGCAAGGATCAATTCAACAGATCTACCAAACTAATCAATCTATAAATAAATAAATACTACCTTTGACGGGATACAACCAACGTTTAAACAAGTACCACCAAGGGCCCCACGCTTCTCAATACACGTCGTCTTCAGCCCTAACTGAGCCGCCTTAATCGCCGCCACGTAACCACCGGGCCCACCACCGATCACAACCACGTCGTTCTCATCAGATCCAGATGAAGAAGCAAAACCTCTAGATGAAAGTGAAAATGAATACCTAAACGACGTGGTAGTTAGTTTTCTTCGAGCTAAATTCAACATCGCCATTGCTTTTTTGTTTTAGGTTAGTTAGTTTTGTGATCGAATAATTATTAAGGGGAAAGTGTTTTTTTATTTTATTTTGTTGTTGAAATGGAGATCGGGCTGCCAGGTCGACCTATTTTATTAAACCACGTCTCTTGGCTATTGCTAATAACTTTTGTTTGGTTATTTTGTTTGACTTTTCGCATCTCTATTATTCTCCCTTACCAAAATTAGCAATCCATCCGTCTCAAAATTATTGTCACGAGACAAAACTAAAAAAGTTTAATAAAAGTAAGATTACTACAATTTTCAACCACTCAAATAGAATAACCCGCCACTAAATTATTGAAAGTAGACAATTTTTGAGACATCTCAAAAAGAAAATATGGATCATTATTTTGAGACGGAAGGACTAGTATCCAACTTTTCTTTTTAAAGTATCCGGTTATAGCAACTAGATTTTTTAACGGCAAACAGTTACGGTTCTAATATAATGGTTAATATGTTTATTGTAATATTTATACATATAACATAAAATAATCTAAATGTAGTTAAATAACAAAATCAACTTACACAATAATAAAGCGTGTTATATAGTAAAGGGTGTGAATCCAGAAACTACTTATGGTTGTCATTAAATATAAATAAAATCTTAGGGTCCGTATGGTTCAAAGTGGGAAAAGGTAATGCAAAGGAATGACTGAGGTGGTAGTAATCAATCTCTTACTCCCCAATTTACTCTATAATGGTTGATTACCCACTACGTGGTAATCAATCTCTATGCACTCACTAACCAATCACAAAATAATGAGTGAGGTGGGCCCTAATTGAATACCTTACCCATTCCCTACCCCCTTAACCCTCTACCAAGCACCCCTTAGTCTTTAAAAAAAACAAAAAAAATAAATAATAATNCGTATGGTTCAAAGTGGGAAAAGGTAATGCAAAGGAATGACTGAGGTGGTAGTAATCAATCTCTTACTCCACAATTTACTCTATAATGGTTGATTACCCACTACGTGGTAATCAATCTCTATGCACTCACTAACCAATCACAAAATAATGAGTGAGGTGGGCCCTAATTGAATACCTTACCCATTCACTACCCCCTTAACCCTCTACCAAGCACCCCTTAGTCTTTAAAAAAAACAAAAAAAAAAAAAAAAAAAAAAAAAAAAAAAAAAAAAAAAAAAAAAAAAAAAAAAAAAAAAAAAAAACAAAAAAAAAAACAAAAAAACAATATTGATAAAAATAAAATAAAAAAAGTTAGTCACGCATTACGCAATTCAAAAAATTGTTAAATAGTTCAAAACTCCTAGTTGAGCAAAACGGATTTTATGAAATATGTAGAGGCTACCTAATACAAACCACCATTAAATGAGATTTGATAAAGGTACTAACTTCTGTACA
Source organism: Artemisia annua (assembly GCA_014162995.1). NCBI lineage: Eukaryota > Viridiplantae > Streptophyta > Magnoliopsida > Asterales > Asteraceae > Artemisia > Artemisia annua. Next base: position 78,519 of record LBNU01030313.1, read on the forward strand.
TACTTCAAAATACAGCAATACATAATACATTAATGCTAATTGGGGCTATGAAATTAATTTTTCGGTGAATTATGTATTTTAGTTTATTATGTTCTTTTTGACAATAAATTTACGGATATCTAGAATTTTGTTTAGCCCCTGCCCGTTCGGGCTCGAGCCCGTTTGGCCCACACCCGTTCGGGCTCAAGCCCATTTAGCCATTTGCTCGTTTAGACTTGAATATTTGTATAATGTGCTTTACTATTTGTATTAGTGATATTTAATGTAGGAATTGTGTTTAATTTGGTTATACAATATACTTGATAATTTGTATTTCTTATGTAAAAGATGTTTTAATAACTGTATTAATTATATTTATTGGCCAGTTAATTAATCTTAACTACATTAAATAGTATTAATGTGGTGATTTATTTATTTTTTAATATGTGCATTAAAGGTGTACACTATGCTTCTTGTTTTGTAAGTCTGAAAATTATGTGCATTAAAGTGGTGTACACTATGCTTTTTTTTTGTAAGTCTTAAAAGATTACAAGCATTGAAAGCTATACTTGTAACAACCAAAACTTTTTAAAGACACTTAAATTTCTAGGCTTTTAATTATATGTGTATGCATCTTTCGTATTAAAGAAATGTTTTTGGTCTTAAACATTTTAAGACTTTTAAATATAAATGTTCTAAATACATTACAAGGTAGTATAGATAGATTATTAATCCTAGAAAAGGTGCTTATGATCCTACAAACTCACGTATAAAAAAAGCACGTCGTAGTATGATTCGAGCGGGATCGGTTTAGGGTCGTGGTATCGCATGTAGGATCGTAAACGCTCCAATGCTACTACAACCCATGCAGCTTTTCGTGTTTCCTTAACTCAAGCCAATTTTTGGCCTGCTTGCGCAGTCACATGAATCTAAAGATTAAAACTTAATGATTGCATTACATTATTGCTATCAGTATGGTGTTTGAATTTAAACATTTTCATAAAACAGTCGCATGAAGTTATGTTTGATATTATATTGTATCTCTAATAATGTATACCTCCTGATAGAAGAAGAATATATAGTCGCGTTGTTTATCCTAATTCAATCATGTAGTCCCGATCTCGCAACGACAAAAACAGTATTATGTAGGATCTCGATCCGGACAACCTTGTTAGTAACTACATACATCACAGCCACCTTACCATATACTCATTTTATCACATCAACCACTAAACAGCCGTAATAATAACCATCAGTGCGTGATTGGGGCTCCGTAGTCTTATGTTTAAACTTGAAAGTGTGACAATCAGACTGACACAATTTGGTAAAAAAAATTAGGAAAGTTATTTTTTAGATGCGGTTTTTGATCAGTTTTAGAGTTTTTATCGTGTTATTTCTTTTAGTAGTATTGGTCAGGAGCTTATCGAAGGAGGTTATTGAGGGTTCGTGTGAACCACATCAATTTTTCTCCGCTTTGTAAGATTTTGTCAAAACTTTCATTTTTTTTTGAAAACGCATCTTGTTTAAAAAAGTTTATCAACTAATCTATTATCTAATATGAAGATATGTGGCAAATTGACTAAGACACACATTTAAGAAAATGATTACAACATTTTCATCATTGTTGTTTATTATAAATTGGGTTGTGACCTTCATTAATCCTTGAGTAAGTATTAGAATATGGTTGATATCAGCTTACCCTTCCATAATGTCTCTTTAGCACCTCCCCTCCAAGCCTATCCATTGTAATATATTCATATATCATTATGGACATAGCTATAGAATATTTATGAGATATAATGTAAGAATGCACGGTGCATTCAGCTAAACACACGTTATAGGGCAATTTGGGTACTTATGTCGCCACTATACTGCACCATAAGATGCATTATAGTCGCGTCATAAGTACGAAATTATGGCTATAACGATCGTTTGGGTGTGGTTTGCTTTCTCTTCTTACTTTCTTTGATTCAGTAGTGTTGTGTTTGTGGTTTATATGTGTTTTAGTGTGTGCACGTTTGTGTTGCAAGTTCACAAAAAAGAAGGAGATAAATAGTATTTTTTTTTCCATTAATTTTGCAAAATTTTCGGAGTTTAGGTCTTTGAAGTTTATAAGTTTTGGTATTTTGATTTTTCTAGTGAATTGCAAGTTTTATATGAATCGACACTTTTCTTTTTTTTACGTTTTTGTATTTTTATATTATTAACTTTATTTTTAGTTTAATGAAGTGTGTTTGTTTTAAAGATATTAAAAAAAATAAGACCTACATGTACCTATAATATGGGTTATACCCAGAGAGGTTGTTTCTCAGGTTTTGTGTTAAGAAAATGTTATAGGGTAAAGGTTAACTTAACGCACGGTAACTTGCCATGTAACACCGACCGCACCTTATATATCAAAAATGAGATTTGTGTCATGCATCTTTACAGGATAGCTAGATATCTATTATAACTCGATTCATATTATTAGTGTATATCAAACATCAAAGAATCCTCGTTATATTTTTCTCCATTGTTCATGACTTTGATTACATGTGTGGTACATGCTCATCATGCTTAAAACATGTGCTAAGGTGTTATTTGTGTTACTAAGATGTTTTATGTTTAAATCTGACTATAACATCTTATTGTAAAGAGATGCTTTTGATCCAATAAAATGTCTTATTAGTGTTAAATTTTGCAATTTAAATAGGAAAATCGTTGCATTTATTTAGAAAAAAACTTGCCAAATGTTTTAACAATTTCAATCGTATATTTTATGTCAAATCGATAAATATATGTAAATGTTTATTATACATATACGTGTGTTAAAGTAGCAAATTTGTAACGCGTCTTTCGTTATATATATTAAGAGTGGCAATTATATATATACTCACTAAAACTTGCATATTTCCTCAAAACATGCTTAAATATCATTGTATATTATGTATTAGAAACTTGTATTTTGAAAAAATTATAAATATATAAGTTTCATTGGGTATATTATATGCAATTCCCTCTAATTAAGAAAAAATTATAAATATAATTATTTAAAAAACAAAGTTAAACACAAAAACATAAATAGAACAAACGTAGAAACCACTAAGAGACAAATAAGATATTTCTTTCACCTCTTAATGAGTAAGACTCAATACATATTATCAACTCTTGCTGAAAATGAAAAACAGACACCCTAACTTCTTACTGCCTCTTACCGAATTAGAGGTAAACGACAATAAAAGGTATTTTTGGAAAAACAAACACCTCCTAGAGTCTTTTTCAATTTGGGTAATAACTAAAAACATATGCTAAGAGCACTAGGTACCGTCAGTGTTATCAGACGTTGTTATAGCAAAAAAATTTGTCGCCTCATTTTTTTCTTTCTCTATAACTCAGAACTTATAACTGAACCCAAAAACACCATCATTCCATCACTCGAGTTATAGGACACCCTGTCTACAGTTTTTAAAATAAAACACACATAAAACACGCACAAAAAGAAAGAAAGTAAAAAGCCTTATAACTTGTTTGGTGAATTTGACGCGAAGCCTTATAACTTGAGGGTATGGTATGGGTTGGTACTATAGGGTTGCATTATAAGACAATAACACGTCCTATGACGTTCGGTGTCAATAACAACGGTTCTTATTGAGCAACATTCACGACCGTAACTTTTTAGATGGATATCGATGTATCATTAAATACGCAGAACGGAATTGCCAATAACAATTCTTATTAATCTCGACAATAACTTTTTAGATGAATATCGGTTCATGTAAATAAGTAGTGATTTTTGTTTCGATGGATCTGTTCAGTCTCATACAATTAGATGAAACCAGTTGGTTTGTGGTTTCGGAAATATGGATGTTGACCAATCAAACTAACTCAAGATGAATTCCAAAAAAAAAAAAAACTAACTGAAGATGTGATTTAAACCAAACTGAATCACTATGGTTGTTTGCTGTTTACTATTGTTGTCGTTGGGGCTTCAAATACTGATTTCACTACACCATTGACAAAAAAAAAAAAAAAAAAAAAAAAAAAAAAAAAAAAAAAAAAAAAAAAAATAAAAAAAAAAAAAAAAAAAAAAAAAAAAAAAAAAAAATTTTTTTTTTTTTTTTTTTTTTTTTTTTTTTTTTTTTTT
>LBNU01030313.1:82824-99736 GCA_014162995.1 Artemisia annua
TATATATATATATATATATATATATATATATATATATATATATATATATATATATATATATATATATATATATATATATATATATATATATATATGGGTTAATGTGAGATCATTCTTAAAGTTGTAAAAATAAGATCTAGTCTAAACAACCACTAAAAACATTTAAATATAACCATATTAGCAATAATACACAAAAAATAAAATATTAATACGAATTAAAATTTTAGCAACTAATAACCAACTGATACATAAGTTTGTATTAGTGATACACAATTATAAATTGACATGTCGAATCAAAGTGTATCATCTTAACCTGATACACATTACATGTCGAATCAAAGTGTATCACCTTTGTTTCGTCAATTTTAGAAAGAAAATCATCGGAACTTTAACAATTTTAGTTTTAACTAATAGAAAATTTTATTTTATTTTAACGAGAGTGTAACTTGTTAGATTTTAGTTGGATCTTATTTTAACAACTTTAAGTTTGATCTTATTTGATCTAGATTCTATAATTTTATTTTATTTTAACGAGAGTGTAACTTGTTAGATTTTAGTTGGATCTTATTTTAACAACTTTAAGTTTGATCTTATTTGATCTAGATTCTATATATATATATATATATATATATATATATATATATATATATATATATATATATATATATATATTTTGAGTGTAACATTTGTCATAAAAATAATATGCCCCGATGAGGTGAGATTTATGCAAAACAAGTATCACTTAAAAAACAAATAAGCCAATCTCAACCATCCATCCACCTTTCATCTAATGGCTAAGATTAAATCAAAAAATAACAAAGGGAGGGCAAAATTGTCATTTTAGCTCATTTAATTTAAAAACCCACTTTCCACCTTTTTTTTAAAACAACATATTTTGAAAATGGTAAATCTTCAAGCTACGAAAAATACATCATCGCGACGAGAAAAAAATTATCTTTCTATAGATATGCATTGTTATATACTTTCGACGAACTTTTTTTTTTCAAAATTCCGTCCAGAAAAATCCCACGGGATTCGTAAAAAATCCCATGGGATTCGTAAAAAGAAGATTTTTTTTTCAAAATTTTCGTCCAGAAAAATCCCACGGGATTCGTAAAAATCCCATGGGATTCGTAAAAAGATGATTTTTTTTTTCAAAATTTCCATCCAGAAAAATCCCTCGGGATTCGTAAAGAAATCCCACAGGATTCGTAAAAAGATAATTTTTTTTCAAAAATTTCCGTCCAGAAAATCAATGGAGTTCGTAACAAAACCCATGGGATTCGTAAAAAGACGAAATTATTTTTTTTTGAATTCGCAGAAAAATCACCGGGATGTAAAAAACGATAAATCACAAAGATTCATATTATCCAGTGATTCTTTGGTCATATTATGGATTCAATTTTGAAGAGTCCCATGGGTTTTGTACTGAATCCATGGGATTTTTGTGCATACATGAGATCATGTGAATCCATGGATCTGTATGAAATCACCCCACATTCATTGTGAAATCCGTGGTATTCACAATAACTCCTTGGATTTCAATCAGTTTACCCAGTTGTGTATTGTAATACTATACAGCTAAGATAATCTTTTATAGCAATGTTACTCATGTAAAATAACATATAATAATAAAAAGAACCTAGTGAACTAAATTATCATGAAAAAGAATAAAGATCATACAAGAAAAACTCTTAGGTAAAGACCAAAGTTTACAGTAATTGATTTTTTTTTTTTTTTTTTTTTTTTTTTTTGCAAATTCGTCAAGAACCCACGGATTCGTAAAAAGTGATATTTTTATCATAAATTCCGTCTATAAAAATTCCATGGGATTCGTAAAAATCCAAGGATTGTAAAAACGAACATTTTTTTTTTTTCAAAAAAAACATAATTAAAGATACTAATAATTATATTAAAGAATAAACTATACGTAGTAACTAGCTAATAGATTTACATGATTTTATATTATAATAAGTATCATAGGAAAATCATACAATGTTAACATGATTTTATATTATAATAACTAGCTAATAGATTTACATTGATAAATCATATTGTTAATTACTTGTTTTTTTTTTCCTTCGCAAAGCCACATATCGATAAGTAAATGAAATTAGAAAAAAGAAATTTTTAAGATAATGCTTTCCATTTCATAATAAAATGATACGTAATACGGAGTAGTAACTTAAGATAAATGAAAAGTCATAACTCTAAACCCCACATTCCTTTACCCACACACACAAAAAGGTCTTCCCCTACCTCTAACACTTCAACTGTCACAATCAAACTTGTTCATCTTCTCCAGATTTACTTCTCACGTTTTTGCAATTTTCTTAGCTTAAGGCTAGAATCTTTCGATCCAAGGTAGGTCCAGATATAATCCTAAGGTAGTTCCCAGCAAAAATATTACATATTTTCTGCACGATTTCGATTCGCATAGGTCCGCCCCTGGTCGCTCACATATCATTACGAGCCACCTGGATATCGCGACGGCGAAACAACAGCGGATCGACGACGGATCGACTATTAATTGACGGCGGATCCGCTATCGGTGGGATTGACGACGGGATTCAACACGTTATTTGTGTGTGTTGTATGAGAAAGAGAAATTTTTTTGTGTTACAGCATTTGGGATCTGAGAGAGATGATTGTGAATATGTGTGTACAGTGTGTATAAAGAGGTTAGGTAGAAAGTATTGAATGACTAAAATGCCCCTCAGTATATTTGTTCATTTTAATCTAAACCATTGGATGAAAGAAAGATGGATGGTTGAGATCTTGTTATTTGTTCTTTAGATAAATGTTGTTTCGTATTGAACTTTTCTCATGCCCCGATATATAGTAATATGCCCCTATATATAGTAGTCAAACTGTAACAAACTAAATAATCATTTTTATATCGTATTAAACCTTTGTAAATTTTTTAGTATTTTAACTTATTAACAATACATCTTTGGATAATAAAAATTGTACAATAATTATACATAATGTAATGTAAAAAAATAGATGCTTAAAGATCAACCTAAGCCGCCCAACGTAGTGGCGGCTCAAGTATTTCAATTTCAAAGAAAACATCTGGAGAAATGACAGAACACAAAGACCAATTCAGCAATAGAATCCATAAATCAGACTGCTCTTTCTACTACAAAATTGAAGGCCGCTTTTTCTAAGACTCAACTGAAGCAACCACAAAACAGAAACGACATAAATGAATCCTATTAACACAGTTGCCAGGATATTTAATTGCCTTCAAGCAGATTCTGCAGTCTCTCTCGAGCTTCTTCAGTCAAGTTGCTGCATCGCCTTGGCCTCTGACGAGTCACTTCACGCCCTGACGCTGATGAAAAGCACACGACTATAGCAGTAAGATTATCATTCGGGTCAAGACGTAAGGCTCGATTAACAAGCTCTCTAGCACACCGATTAGGGTCATCATGTAGTCTCAACTGACGCCTAACAATACCAACCGCTTCTTGATTTGACATCACATCCCAGATCCCATCACAGCCGATAATCAAAAACTCATCATCTTCAGTCAAAACCGTCTGAGTGACATCAGGTTCTGCAGTGAGAGGCCCAGTGGGTGATTTCATGTACCAATCTCCAAGGGCTCGTGTAACTGCAAGTTCACCATTGAGGTACCCTAAATCGTCTATGAAACCACCTAACGCCTCCACCCTTGCCTTTTCTTCCAAGTATATTGGTCTATGATCTTGAGACATCTGCATAGCCACACCTTTCCTACACAGAACTGCTCGGCAGTCACCAGCATTTGCTATTAGTAGATGCTTCCCAAGGATCAGAGCGGTTAAAGCTGTTGTCCCGCAATATTCACTGATGCTACACTCATCAGCCAAAGCTTTGTCAGCCAGTAAAAATGCTTTGCAATGAGAGTTCTCCAGCGCTCCTAAGAAGAAATCATCAATATCTGAAGTTTGTGGAACATCAGAATCAATGAAGAATAACTTCATGGCATGTTCCTTGAGATATGATGCAGCTTCAGAGCCTCCATGACCATCAAAAACAGCATAGAAAGAACTTGGCAGAGGCCACCGGTAAAGCAAACCCAACTGGTTAGATAGATCATCGATTCGAATGTGCTCATCTTCATTAGATTTGCGAGGTCCAATGTCTGTATGACTCCCAGACCGAATGCTTGGAGTGAACTTTGTTGAAGATTCTACCAGTGTAGTCTTAATAGTAGTTGCACAGCTCACAGCCTGTATATGAATAAAGAAAAGGGTTATTACTTATCAACAATTAACCTCAACAAGGTTACCACCAATTTATAAATTTTTCATCTAAAAAAACACTGCCTCAATCTTAATGAAATGACTCCACTTTCATCTTTTGAGTCAATCTTTAAGTAACACGTTAAACAGGTAGTGGGGGAATTTCTAGTTGAAGTGCGGGTTGGAAACGGTTGGGCTGGCCACACCAGCCTGCAAACACATTTTTTATCCACTTATTTGAATTGTTCCAAAGAAATAGGGTGCTAGACAGTAGACATGATTGCAAAAACTATAGAATACAAGCTAATGTAACATCTTAGGAAGTTTTTAGGCATGTGAATACTCATCAAATGACTTTCAATCCCTTCCACACATTTGACTCATTTCCTATTTATCCAAATTCTAGAGATTAGCCCACTTAACTAATTACCAGAAAAAAATCGACCAGAGCCAAGCCTAATAACTTTGACAATGCAAAGCAAACTAGTATTCATGGAAACTAATCTAACTGTCCGATGGTTGAGACACATTGTACCTACTAAATCCATAATGATTATTCTTTTAAATCAAGAAGCTTTCCAAATAATTTGGATTATCACCCTCTTATCATCGGTAAGTATAATGATAAAGTAGTTCCTATAAATCCCAAATGCTTTATTATACCACAACATAACTAGATATGCTAATAATTTGAAAGTTGGTAAAGGAAATCCATGAACTTTCAAAATACAAGATCATCTTGACAAACATACATTGTATCAAGTATGTAACTACTATATGAGAAGTGTAACCAAACATTAAGCAACAATCCAAACATCAGAAGAGACAAACTACATATTCAAGATAGGAACAGCCACGGATCTATCCAACAAGAGATAGTAGCAACGAAAATATCAAATTTCAATATGTTAAATAAGTGTATCAAGCAAGATAATATATTCATACTTCAATGGCACTAAGCATATATTGACATTGATATTAATTTTGTAACATAACATCTTCATTGCCCAGAAAGTGTTTCCTTTTAATATATTATCATCTAATCCTATAATTCGATGATCTTATTGGAGCAAATTACAAATCTTAAGACAGAAATAGAAACATTGGCATGAGAAAAGACTATAATATATAGAGTAACACCAAAAATTAGATACAAAGGTCCTAGCTTTCGGTAACCTATTTGTCGTTCAGACTAATTATATTCCGAAACAGATATCTACTTTTGTTTACAAACTTGCTTCAACCACAAACACATACCCGACTCAGCATCATGTCCTGACATACACTTAACCTCAACATATAAACTACATGCTTATAGATAACTAAATAAGCTACCGAATACTGTTAAACATGCTTATAGATAACTAAATAAGCTACCGAATACTGTTAAACATGCTTATAGATAACTACATAAGCTATGTAATACTGTGCAGCATGGTTATAGATAACTAAATAATCTACCAAATGTTGTGCAACATGCTTATAGATAGCTAATAATCTACCAAATGCTGTGCAACATGCTCATAGATAACTAAATAAGCTACCGAATGTTGTGCAGCAAGCTTATAGATAACTAAATAAGCTACCGAATGTTGTGCAACATGCTTATAGATAACTAAATAAGCTACCAAATACTATGACACATGCAAATAACAACCCTTCAACTCAGCACATCCAGCGCTCGCTCACCTTGGTCATTGCGTTCACAAAAGCAAAAGGGGTAGATACAATATCTCGTGATAAATACAGTACTTCTTTATCAACTCTCTCAGACTTATTCTCACAACATGATGCTTCTTACATCACTAAAAAGTATGTTTACAGATAACCATATAGCTCAGCACTTCCATTAAATTCACAGCATCAAAAGGGGTTGATTTAATATTAAACAAAACCAAAAGCACCGACTTTTATCTATTTCCTAAATCGCAAGTTATCAATTAATTGCGACTTAAACACATCACGATTCGAACCTATTTTTCCGTTTCCATGGTCCGAACTTCAACTAAAGGGGTGTTTGTTTAAGCTTATATGTGGGCTTATGAGCTTATGTGTTTTCAGCTTATATAACATAAGCCTTAATTGTGTGGCTTATTTTGAGAGTTATGGGCTTATTTAAGATTACAACAATCTTATATAAGGCGATAAGCCCATAAATCTCAAAATAAGCCACAAAATTGAGGCTTGTGTTATATAAGCTGAAACCACATAAGCTCATAAGCCCACATATAAGCTTAAACAAACACCCCCTAACGATTCATAACTTAAAACACCCATAATTAAAAACCCTTAATTTATACACCTACAATTACAGATCCCTCCATATACATAATAATAAGTAAATAGATTTACAATAAATAAATAAAGCCAAAAAGATAAAGAATAAAAGAATTACCGAATCAGTAATAGAAAGGAGATCAATAGAAAGAGAACAAATACTGCTGCTTTGATCGCAGAGAATTTCACTTGCTTCAGCAACCATCTTTGATGAATTATTATTGTTGTTGTTGTTGGTTAATATCATTAAAAATTGAAGGAAGATTGATTGATTGGGTTGTCAATAATAATAATAATTGATTGATTGGAGATGAATTGGGTTGGGGGTTGATTAAATGGGGAATTAGGGGGGTGTTGTGTGATGGGTAATTGTATATATAGTGGCTGCGTGTAATGACGACCGCCTTGTGTTTACGCGGTACGTGTGCCGTCTAACTACTCTACCCGCTCATTACGTCATTCTTACACAAGTACTAATACTAAAGGGCTTTCGTTATTCGTACCCCCAAATTGATAATTTCATCTCTCATGTTATTTATTTATTTATTTCTTTTTTAATTTATTGTTTTTATTATTTCTTATTTTTTCTATTGTAAAATTATAAAACGAAAAAAGCGGAACAGAAAACATGAAACAAAAACTAATAAAAGACAAAGAGATATCGAGAAAAAACTGATAAAAAACTGTAAAAGAATTAAATAGTGAACCAAGAGCTATAAAACATGTAAAAAGTAGCTAAAGGTACTAATAGTACCACCCATACCAAAGTCATTTTTTATGTAATTTTGAGTGACTTATTTTTATTACCAATTAAAAACATGTAGATTAATAGACTAAGAAAAATGATAAAGAAGCCTAATAATTAGACCTAAATATGGGCCTAACAATACTAAAGTGACACGTGTTGCATTTTGTATATTTCAGTTTATATTTTATTCTATTCCAAGTTTACCCTTCATGTTTTGTTAATATATATATATATATATATATATATATATATATATATATATATATATATATATATATATATATATATATATATATATATATATATATATATATATATATATATATATATATATATTTAACAGAGATTTCATATCACTCCTCACAAATGGAGGTAAGTTGAACACAACAAGTTACATCGAACATAATGGGCAAAGTCGAAACCGACTTGCCAAACAAAATACACGAGGTAACAAGTTAAGCCAAAACAAGACATACACCATAATAGTTGTGATAGACTACAGCAACACCATACAAGGGTGGGGGAATCACCAGAGTGCGCTTTTGGTAGACACAACCATATGAAGGTGTAGCTTGACAAAAGTACATAAAGTACATAAAACATACAAAGAAGATTAAACTAAGCATCCTTACAGGAGCCAAACCTAAAAAAAACAGATCTAAAGTCGAAACCCAAGGCAACATCAAGCCATCGATGACGGACCGCAACAGATCTGAGCAGAGGAGAGCGGAAGGCAACTGATCTGAGCAGAACAGCGGCGGCGGCAGCGAACGACGCGGCGGCAGCTGGGAGATGACAGATCTGTGGGTAAGGACTTTATTGAAAGAAGGGGAAAGTACAAAAAGGATGAGAGGTCCGGACGGCCGGCCGAAACCGACCGCCGGATTTATTAGAGAGAGAGGGTGGGAGCGCTGTGAATTGTGTTGTAGAGAGAAGTTGGAGAAAATTTTTTAGAGAGAGAAGTCCATTTCCAAACTTTCTACTTGAATAACTCCGTTAAATATTTTTGTTACTTCATTTATTCCAACTACCATAACTACGTTAAAAGTCTGAAACATGAATCGACTTGCATTCTGCCATCGTCAAGATATCTAGATATTGCCATTGCTTTAATAGTTTAATATAATGAAACCCCTAATTTTGTAATTCTAATTATAAATTATGAAATATATATCTCCCTTTGTAAGAAGATCAGGTACATACCCATCCTCATTTTGATAGAACATGCAAAAAATGTGCATAGAGTTATTTTAGATTTGTAGCAACTGTGATATCATAATGTGCATAGAGTTATTTTAGATTTGTAGCAACTGTGATATCATATCAATTGTTCAGGTGTTTATACAAAGGCAAGGCTTCATGTTCAATGTCAATTTGTGGGTTATGTTACAAAATTTTAATGGGCCCTTGATCATGTATGTGTTTTTACTACTTTTAAATACGATGATTCATGTGGGTGAAATGTGTTGCATTACATGGAAGAATTCTTTAGATTTACAAAAGAGAACTAGACTGATAATACATGAGGAAGAGGAAAAAGAAAGATTAATGCCAGATCAGAGATTGAGAGATGTATAAAATACTAAAATGTAGGAGTTAGTTAACGAGGGTATATTAGAGCATTGGGTATCATCAAGCCATCGGGCTCGTGCCGTGGGCAAAAAGTGCTGCCACGTCAGCAAAAATCTTCACGGCACCAGAAATCCCACGGCACCACATTTCAGGGGTATCCGTTGGCACCAGAATTTCTGGTGCCGTCGGCCATTTTTTTTTACAAAAATTAAAATATACACAATATAAACTTAAATAAACTTCATTAATATTAAAAACACACATTACATATTAAAAAACACACATTAAACTAAGAAACAGAAATTAAAACCCATAAGAAGTACTACGATTAAACTAAACTACGAATCAATAAAACGAATCATCCGACACATAGCCCTCGTGACTCGAAGCACTCGAATCGTCCTCACTCGTTGGCACACGGTCTATTCCATTTTCTATTCGCCATGCATAACGAGCGTTTCTCCGAGCCTATTTAGCTCTTAAGCACTCCTCACGAGCTCTTCTCTCACGTTCTTCCTCTGCTTCAGCATGTAACACTTCTTGCATATCTTGCTCATACAGTTCTTCAGCAGTCAACGCACGTGCATTGGGTTGGTTTTGTGGTAGATAGTTTGCCTGTGGATTGTTCACCGGTTGATCGGGTTGTTGTTGGAATACCAGAAATATGACTTCCGATGGAGTGTTCACCGGTTCATTTGCTGGAAATTGCTGGGAGAAGTCGTGTTCACTTGGAAATTGTTGAGAGAAGTCACGGTGACTTGGGAATTGTTGCGAGAAGTCACGGTGAGTTGGGAATTGTTGGGAGAAGTCTTTGCGAGACATTGTTTGAGAATTATGTGTGAATTGTGTGAGAATTACTTGTGAATTGTGTGAGCAATAATGAGCTGTGAATGGGTGTTAAATAAGCTCATAAATCCCGCCCATTGATTTGAACTTGAAATTCAAAAAAATGCCGCCCACCCACTTTTGAATTTTAAACGTTTAAAACAATCCCGCCCATGTATTTGAATTTTAAATGTTCAAAATAATCCCGCCCATGTATTTGAATTTTAAACGTTTATACACCCCTATATAAAGCATATATTATCATACCATTTTGCATACACTTTCTAAAGCATACACTTCACTTCTAAATCATTTCACAATGAATAATCGTTGGTCAATGGAAGAAGAAAGCTTGTTAGGTAAAGTATGGCTTCAAGTTCACGAATCTAGAGACCTTGTGAACCAACGTTCTTTCTGGAATGATGTTACACAAAGGTTCAACGATCAGACTAACGGTCAGCACCGTAATAAAAATAGTATTACGGCTCAATGGAAAAGAATCAACCTTGAATGTGTTAGGTATAATGCTATTTACAAAGAGTTGGTGCGTACAAGTGAAGACCCTTGTCGTCTCAGCAATGCAAACCGAATTTACTATGAACGCTATGGGAGAGGGATATACTATCAACATGTGTGGTTCATTCTGAGAAACACACATCCATGGGAAGCACACCAGCCGTAATGGTGTTTTATGTTATGTATTTCCGTATCGTGTTTTCCGTCATGTGTTGTCATGTAATGTTTGCGTTTAATTTTTAGTTGTTTAATTCCGCATCGATTCGTTTATGTAATGTTTACGTTTTATTAATGAAATTAATGTTTTATTAAGTTTTTAGTTAATTTTTTTTTGAAATCTACAAAAAAAACGGATATATATCCTTTTGTACCATGCTCCATTTCAAAAAAACTAGTCGTTGCCCTTTGCCAAGAAGAAAAGAAAAGAAAAGAAAAGAAAAATACGATGGCGCTGAGCGGTTGGGACGGCGCGAGGCCCGACGGCGCCACCTCCGGTACGGTGTGCCATCGGGTTTCATTGGCTGGTGGTGATGGCGCCACCCTCCACGCCACGATACCTCCCGCTCTTAGGATTAATGCAAAAATTCGGTTGAGTATTTAAAAGAAAGGACAGGTGTCAATTTAATATTATTAGGTTGATTTTTAGGGCTACAAGTTTAGGTCTATTTATCAAAACTCATAGACTAATTATATTCAATCATTTTTAATTAAAACAAAACAGACGCTTCTACTTTTCCCATCTAGTTTTCTAAACTAAAATTCACTTTCACTCTTTTAAAAAAAATTAATATATCTCAAAAATCGTTAATTGTTATACAAAACAAATTACATGATTACAAAAAGCACTTAATCATCTTTCTGATAGCGTATCAATATTAATGGCCCAAACCCTTTAATTACACGCTCGGATCAAGTCCATCACTAAGGCTCAATCAACACTTGATAAAGGCTCTGCTTAAATCCCAGACCACATAGGGCCTAGAAAGAACTCTCAAGCCTGACTCAGTAAGGACAAAACTACTGCTCCCCAATTGTTGTTAGTGGTTAAGATGTACCATCTGACATCACATAATGGGGACGCACGACAAGCACTATTACGAGCTAAAGGACGAATGACATCTGTCCTCCTTATCTGCTCTCGGATGATCCACTTGGCACCCTTGCAAACCGTCGATCACTCCCAAAGGGTTTACCTCTAAACCCTACAAGGCTCTCTATAAAAGGAAAGCAACAAACAACATCACACAAGTTTTCACACACTTAGGCAAATACTGCATCACATTAGTGTAGTATGGTTCTTGTTATCTATATTAATCTCATCGGGTTCTTACCGTTCAACATGGGAAACCAAACAACAAAATCATTCCCATCCCATCTCTAAACCGATTTACATACCATACGTAAACACTTTCAATAAATAGGTACTTACATATATTTTCAAAAAAATATTTTTGGAACTTTTTTAGGTTCCTTCGATACAAAAGTTTGTATAATATATCATATGTGATATATAACAGTAATTTGTAAGTTCGAGCACTTATCATGTTGTCGTAAAATTGGCATAAGTATTTGAATAGAACTCGAAAAGATTCGCCGCTTTTTGCATTTAAAAATATAAATCTTTAGCTTTTCAATCATATATCGCACATAATTTTTGAATTTCCAAATCATTACAATTTATTCAAATATTTTTATCTATTTCTGTCAATGATATAGTGAAATCAAGCATTTGAAGCCCCAACGACAATAATAGTAAAAAGCAAACCAACCATAGCGATTACGTCGGTTTAAATCGCATATTGAGTTAGTTTGAATGGTCAACATCCACATTTTCGAGAAAAAAAAAGAAAAAAAAAAGAAAAGAAAAAGGAACTAAGTTCATGATACACAACAAACTACAGGGACGGATAACAAACTTTCCCTCTTTTTTAACTCCATTTTTTTTCACGAATTCCTCATTTCAAGCTTGTTTCTTCACTATTTTACAAATCTAAACCGATAAACAGATCCAAAATTTCAAATTACATACTCCTATCATTTCGAATTTTTCAATTTGGAATTCTTGTGACCTAATTGATTGAATTGGGGGTCTTTTGCTCGGGTTGATTTTGAGATTTAGGGTTTCTTCATTATAATCATAGATATTAGTGTAATTTCTATTGAATTGAAAGTTTTGCATTGTTTCAAGAATGTCAACAAAGGAAAGATCCTCCAAAAGAGAAATTAGGGTTCCGGCAAGATTTAGGGATTCTTCACATGCTTTACCTAAGAGAAATTGTGATCGAAATAATGATTCAAGGGATAGTCAGAAACAGAGTAAGTGTGAAAATAGAGTTAATGGGGGAAAGAAGGTGACTACTGAGGTCAAGTGCAAGGATAGTAATGGAAATGGAGGATTTGGTGGTGATTTGAATGGGTAGGATTTCCCAACACTTGGTGGTCAGGTATCAAACAATGCTAGTAGCGATAATAATGTTTGTAGTACTGATAAGTATAATGTGGATGCTAATACTAGTGTTAATATGTGTGTCACTGAGTGTTTGGATAATACTGATATGAGTAAATCTAATGAGAAAAGTACTGGAGAGAATGAGAATATTAGTGTCTCTAAAAAGATGCAAAGTACTACTGATAAAAGTAGTGAAGTGATTGATGGATTTGTGGTTACTAAGAAGAATGTGGTTAATGATAAGACTGTTGTTAACCCTGCTAACAATGGTAAGGTGGAAGGAAATAACATGAATAACAATAAGAGTACTTTGGCATATATTGTTAAGAATAAGAAATTTGATAACAAGCTACTTGTAATCCCTACTGGTACTAATGAAAATGGTAATGAGGTTGCAGTCGTTGATGAGGAAATTGTAGAACTAGGAAGTGCAAAATGGGATAGAACTGTGTGTGGACATTTCTTAGGGTGTAAAGTTGGTTTTCATGAAGCTAGATATCACCTTAGGAGGATGTGGTATAAGTATGGGCTTGAAGATATGACTGTTAATGATATGGGAATTTTCTTATTCAAGTTTAGAGATGAGCAGGGGATAATTGAGGTTATTAGTAATGGTCCTTGGATGGTGAATAACAAACCTTTGTTTGTTCAAAGGTGGTGCATTGAAACATGCTTGGACATGACTGAACCTAGGAAATTACCAGTGTGGGTCAAAAAATGCTTAATGTGCCTTTGGAAGCTTGGAGTATTAAAGGAATAAGTACTTTGGCTAGTTGCCTTGGTAAACCAATTATAACGGATGATGTGACTACCAATATGTGTATGACAGGTATGGGTAGAATTGGTTATGCTAGAGTCTTGATTGAACTTAGTGCTGATAAGGAAATAAAAGATAGAATTGAAGTGGTTTATAGGAAAAAGGATGGTACAACTGGTATGACTAAGTTTGTGGAAGTAGAGTATGCATGGAAACCTTCAAGGTGTATTCACTGCTGTGTATTTGGCCATGAGGAAGTTGATTGTAGATTGACTACTAAGGAAAATAAGGAGAGTACAAAGTCAGTGAACAGGATAGAAGAAAGGATAGCTTTTGTTGACATAAATAATGCATAAAAACGTAATTTATATTTTTCCGATATCTCTACGTTTTGATAATCACAAAATGTAAAATCATTAAACGTAAGATTATTACGTAAACAAGTATTAAGCTAGTTTATATCATTTTATCCAACTTAATCAATTAAGGTATGAATAAACAAGTGCTTAATACATCTCATGATCAAAGGGGTATTTAATTAATTATTACAAAGTTTATTTAATTATATAAACATATTATATATTTTTGAAAAACACTTTTGGTAATAAAAGAAAATGTTTAAATCATACTAAATATATGAATTCAAATTTTTAACAAAAATCAGTTAGTTTTTCACCAAATAAACTTTCCCCACTAAAAGATAGATTTTCTGGCCGTTACAGCTGGGCGGCCCCATTAATTATAAGGGGCGGCCCCCTTAATTTTAAGGGAGCCAGCCATGAATTAAGGGGGCCGGCCACGCTCCTCTGTTAGAATCTGTCAGAAATTTTCTCCTATAAATACTACCTCAAACCTGGTATTTTTCTCACCTTTTGCACGGAAATTTTCAGATCTAAATCTCTCTAAACATCTTCAAAAACCCTTTGATCATTAGATTATTAATCCTTGTTTCAAGTGATTCAATCCCTTCTTATCTATCCTCATCCAAAGTGCAAAAGAAGAATACTCCTTCAACAACCAAGTTTAAGAGGTATTGTAGATTAGCTGTGTACATTGTGTAAATTATTTGTGTAGTTGTGTTGTGCTTGTAATAAGTAGTTTTAGGAGAAGTAGAAGTTGTGTAGAGAAGAAGAAGTTGTGAAGTGGTGTGAAGTAGTGAAGAAGGTGTAGTGTGTACTAGTAGTGAAGAAGTTGTGAAGAGTCGTGAGATTGGTTCTAGCTAGGATTAGAACCCGACATTTAGCTTTGTGTCGTTAAGCCGGTGTAAGCAAAAGTTGTGTAAGGTTTCTCTGCCACAAGGGAGTTTGTTGACATAGTGAAGAAAACTCTCGAGTAGGTGACTCGGGGAGTGGAGTAGGAACAAGGAAGGTGTCCTTGTAGCCGAACCACTATAAATCCTTGTGTTGTGGTTTGATCTTTCTAACTCTTCTCATTCATTACTTATTTACTTATACTATAGTAGCTTAGTTAGTTAGTAATATATATTTGTTCATATAGTGCAAGTCTTGAATTCACATAAACTAGAATCGAAGTTTTTAAAACAAACTTGTTTTCATAAATTTTAAAACGGACGTAAAACTATTCAACCCCCCCTTCTAGTTTTCCACAATTGGTATCAAGAGCCACGTCAAACAAGATTTTTAAAATATATTGTATTTTAAAACTTGAATCGATCTATGGAATCGGAAAAATATTTAGAAGGGCAATCTATGCAAAGACCACCACTATTTGAAAGTGATGGATTTTTATATTGGAAAAATCGATTCGAAACTTATGTGAAATCAAAGGATCTAGATCTTTGGCATGTTATTACTAATGGTGATTTTCTTCCTTTACAATATAATTCGGAAACTAAAAAGGATGAACTTGTTTCTTATGAAAAACTAAGCGATGATTTGAAAAAGAAACTTTCTAAAAATAATGAGGCTAAAATGGTGATTTATAATGCGTTACCACGCAAAGAATATGAAAGAATTTTTATGTGTAATACCGCAAAAGAAATTTGGAATTCTTTACTAATAACTCACCAAGGTAATAGTCAAGTCAAAGATAATAAAATAGATCTTCTTGTACAACAATATGACCAATTCACGATTCCGGAAGAGGAATCGATAGATAATGTTTTTGCTAGATTTAACACAATCATCACAAGTTTAAAAGCACTTGATGAGAATTTTTCTAGCAAGAATTTTGTAAGGAAATTTCTTAGGGCTCTCCATCTGAAGTGGCGTGCTAAGGTGACGGCTATTGAAGAATCAAAGAATCTATCAACTCTACAACTTGATGAACTAATTGGAAACTTGAAGGTGCATGAAGTGATAATAAAGAAAGATTCCGAAATGGTTAAAGGAAAAAGGGAGCAAAGCAAATCAATTGCATTAAAGGCAAAGAAGGACTCTAGTGATGAGGAATACTCAACATCCGAAAGTGATGACGAAGAATACGCTATGGCCGTGAGAGATTTCAAGAAATTCTTTAAAAGATGAGGAAGATACGTTAGACAACCATTTGATGAAAGAAAGACATCACATAGAAACAAGGATGACAAGAATGGCAAATGCGAAAGGAAGTGCTTCAAGTGTGGGGATCCAAACCATCTCATTGGTGAGTGTCCAAAATTGTCAAGAAGTCAAAATCATAAGGCGTTTGTAGGAGGAGCATGGAGCGATAGTGACAACGATGAAAAAGAGACAACAAGAGAAGAGAAGTGTCTCATGGCTAAGACATCCGATGAGGTAAGTTCCGAAACCGAATACTATAGTGATGATAATTTATCCTTAGACGAGAAAGACTTAGATAGCGAATATAGGATATTACGCAAAGTAGGACAAAAAGTAATGGCTAAAAATAAACTACTAAAACAAACTAACAACCAACTAAAAGATGAAATACTTGAGTTAAAAACTAAACTAAATAATCTAGAAAAAGGTAAAGAAAATTTAAGTGAACGTAAAATATGTCTAGTTTTTGAAAACGAAAATAAACAACTTAAGGAAGAAGTTACTAAACTAGAGAAATTTGAAAATAGTAGTAAGTCACTTAGAAAACTAATTAGCGTTCAAAGACCATCCGGAGATAAAAACGGCTTAGGATATAATACAAACGAAGCATCTACTAGTAAAACAAAAAGTGTAAAATTCGAAAGTAAAACTAGTGAATCAAAACCGAAGTACATACTTTTAAAAGATAGATTAGTACCCATCGCTAGTGATGAGGAAGTTAAAAGCTTTCGTAAATCATCTTTAAAACCCCGATGCCGAACCTTTTAAACCAAAAATAAGGTCCAAAACTCCACCACCTAGAAAACAAATAAGTTCTCATCCTAGGTCTAAAACTCCTCAAACTAGAGTAAACCAAAATAGATGAAACTTTAACAATAATCAACAAATGTGGAACTTCAATCCTTGGGGGGATGTTTCCACCATATATACACCCAAGTCAAATACAAAACATGTTCGGATCAAACAACTTTGGTCAAATGAGACAATGGGGACCAACGTAGTAAATTCGCCATACAAGCTTGGAAATTTAAGTTG
>LBNU01030313.1:100137-112398 GCA_014162995.1 Artemisia annua
ATATATACTTATAAACCTTCCACAACCCTCTCGTCCACTTGACAACTTGATTAATTTCATCCGAAATGATCAAGAAATTTTAATTGACGAAATGTCAAGTAAAAGTGTCAAGTAATCCCTTTCATGCGAATACTCACCAACGTATTTTTGATTAAATATAAATCTAAATATATATATATATATATATATATATATATATATATATATATATATATATATATATATATATATATATATATATATATATATATATATATATATATATATATATATATATATATATATATATATATATATATTCTTGTTCTTTCCAGAAACAAAAACCGCGAAAAAATAAATTTTGGACGGCGGCCCCCTTAATGTTTAAGGGGGCCGGCCATCTGATAGTTCCAAATCGTTTTTCTTCTTATTCCTTTTGTCAAACACTCCACTTTCTCAACACCACCACCTACTGCTGCTGCTGTAACGAAAACTAAACCCCAAAACCTCAAAAACCAACCTCTAAATCACATAATTCGGGTTAATTCGCAAAGGGCAAATTCATCTAACGCGATTACCATTACATATTGTAAGTTTTTCATAACACATTTCATCTAATTTCATCTAATTTGGTCAAAATCAAGATTATGCATGTTTCATTATTTTCTTCAAATTCAAAATTTCTTTCGAATTGGGTATAGGATTTTCATAACTAAATACTTCCCTTAGGATTAGGATGCATAATTGACACTAGAAACTAATAATTACAAACCCTCTTGTCGAAAATTTTTGAAAAATTTCATACACTCCTTTTCAAAAAATTTCGTAAACACATTGTTGAATAATGCTATAAATAATTGTTGAAACTAATCATATTATGTTTTCATAACTTGTAAAACATGAAACTATATTTTTCGACTAAGTAAAATATTTTTGTATACGATAAGAGGGTGTTTGGATTATGTTCAAATAATGTTGAAATTAAGTCATTGTAATTTTTATAAAACATTGTCAAGATTATAAACTTAAAACTAGTAATTTGGAGTTGTCAAGACATATAATTCATATATATATTGACATACTAGTAGCATGGTGTCTAGTTAAGGAAGCATTTGGTTTAGTAAGAAAAATGGTATTTTGAGCCAAAATATAAACCATACTTTTCAAAAATAAAACACATGCATAAGAAACTCGTAAGAAAAGGCTAGTTTTACAATCTAATGTAAATCTAGTAAATTTCATGATATATTAAGATGTTTAAAGGGGCGTTTGGATTAGTCCATAACTACTTGTTAAGCATCGTAAAATATATCTAGAATTAAAAATAAAAATACGGGACATAGTAAACTACTTCTTAGGATTAAAGTATTAGAGTCGAAGTATGTTTACGATCCAACATATGTCATAACAATACATACATCATTATTTTTTTTCGTTATATTTATCATGGTCTTGTTGTATTGTTGTTGTGTTTAGGTGAAAATGCCAAAAGCGACTATCGAAGATATCTCGCAAACCAAAAATTACATTCCCAAAGTTTCCCAACTCCCTACTACATCTCCCTCCATTGGACATCTATATCGTCAAATTGAGGATAGAAACGTTCATGAGGGACGTGTAGTAGATCATGCTTATTCTCAATCCGACTTCATTGATCGCTTGTTTACAAGCATCAATTTCGATTGTCTCTAAGAAATAAATGAACCCATCATCCCTCGTTTCCTTGTTGACTTCTATAGCCAAGTCACGGTTCAAACCGATGACCTTGGTATGATCTTCATCTCTTTCATGATCCAACACGAATTCATCACCTTAACTCTCGACCAATTCACTCAAATCCTTCGAATCCCTTTTAGAGGTCAAGCCGTTTTTTCTAATGAATGGGATCTTGACTCTCTTGAGCGTTGTCGTCCTACCTTCGGTCCATATCTTTCCCACATTCCTTCTCCCGACGAAATTCGTCAAATTCTTGGTTTAGAACGTGTCACCACCACTCGCAAAATCAAATCAAAAAATGTCAAAATCTCCGAAAATCAAATTCTTCTGAAAGAATTAGGCCCCAACATGAAGCGTTGGGAAGAACTCATTCGAGAGAATGCGTTCGGTACCGGAGGCCATCGGGACCATCTCCCGGCGTGCCTTGCTCATATGTTGTATTGTATCGTTGTTGAGCAACCATACAATTTGGCCTACTTCTTCATCAAACGAATTGAGTGCGCAAGGAAAACTCCAAAAGCAAATCTCCCATATGGAATGTTCCTCACTCGTCTCTATCGTCATGTTATCGAGCACTACCCCGATCTTGACGATAGCATCTATGAGTCCATCTATCCCACCTTGCGTCCTCTCGCTCTAAAACAAACTCGACGAACTCGTAGTGACAAGGGAAAATCTCGTCGTCATAGTTTTCACGGTTCATCATCTCGACTAGACGATGACGATGAGGAGGAAAGCACCCATGGTGTTAGTACCCCTTCGTTCAACGAGTTCGTTGACAATCTAGAGGATCTCGACTATCCCGAGTATACAACCCCATCTCCTAGCGATCAAACAAACGAAATACTTCATGAACGAACAACCGAGGTGCTTAGACGACAAAAGAGTTTGCATGAAGAAGTTCGAGGTGGCTTCAAATCCATTGGGAAGACGTTGAAGAGCATGTTCGGGAAGAAAAAGAGATGATGGAGATTTATTTATGCTAGTTGAACAATTTTTATTATGTGATATTTGATCTTGGATATTTATGTGCTACTTGTCTGATTTATATTCGGAAGTTCGTGTAACTTCTTGGATAATTGCTTGATGTTTGTTTAGGTTGTTAACATTGCTTAATTATGTTTAATATATGCTTATGATTGCATGTTTTATAGCTTAATCTATATATATGTTTGCATGCTTAGCTTATATTTATATATATATGTAACATGTATGCTTTCTAATAGACCAAAACCAATGTGAAATGTCCAAATAGAGCTTGCTGCAAACACAAAACAGAAAATAACATTTTTCCAGAAAAATTTTGAAAATTTTTGTTTTCTGGGTCGTCAGATGGGCGGCCCCCTTAATTCATAAGGGGCGGCCCCCTTAAATTTAAGGGGACCGGCCTGTATTTAAGGGGGCCGGCCACCCATACAGTATTTTCTACTGTTTTCTTTTGCATCTTGTGACTCCTTTTGCTAGTCTCAGCTACCATTTCCCTTTAAAACTAAACTGATTTTGGAATCTAACCACTTATTTTCAAATTAATTCCATTTCTAAACATGTTTTCATACTATATAATCCCCATGCATGTTTAATTCACACTCCATCATCCTCAACCTTCATCAAACTTCATCCTTCCACCATGTCATCACCAAGAACCACAAACTCAAACAATGCCAAGAAACAAAAACTTGTCATTATTCCACCAAAACAACTCTTCATTGACCTCACTAATGAAGATAACACCACTCCATCACCTCAACATCAATGCTCATCTCCTAGTCCACCTAATGCACCCTCAAAAACACCTTCCACAAATGGAACCTCTACTTCCTCCATACCATCAACATCATCCATCAATGACTATATCAACTCTCATCTATCACCTCCACCAAGGGTACCACCACCACCACCTACCATTGAAGATGCATCTCTTGACATCACCCTTTCACTATCACCCATCACACCTCTTGATGCAAACCTCCAATCACCACCAATCAACCCACCAAATTTCAATCCCATCCCATGGAGCTTACTTGAAGCCCATGGGGACACATGCCTTTGTTGCATTCATAACCAAACAATCATTTTTGGTCTAAGAGATGAGATGTTCTACATGTTTTCACAAATTGAAAACGTGTTCCATCAACTACACACCGCAACTACACCTCCACCACCACCAACAAACACAACTCCACCACCACCAACAAACACATCTCCACCACCACCATCCACTTACACACCTCCACCACCATCAACAACAAACACATCACCATCATCACCATCTCCATGTTCCCCATCATTCCCACATAATTAAACATGCTTGGTATTGTGCAAATAAAAATGTTTTAACCATTTTGGTTGGCAAGCTCTAGGAGGTCTTTCATATTAGAGCTTTGGTCTATTTTATTTATGCTTGTAAGCCTTCAAGGCTTTTGTTATTTGCACTACTTGTTTTATTTAAGTGTTTCTTGCTGTAATGTTTGTTGTAATTGTTTGATATTATCAATGATTATGGTTATGTTTAGTTTCTCTTCTTGCATGCTATATATATATATATATATATATATATATATATAATATAATATATATATATATATATATATATATATATATATACTATATATATATATATATATAATATATATATATATATATATATATATACCTATAATAAGAAAGGCCAATCAAGATCTCAGAAATTTTACCCTCGGATCTTTTCAAGGCACAAAAAAAAAGGGGAGATGAGAAGAGGAGATTTTCAGGGCCGAGAAAGCCGGGCAACCACTCCCCTATGTGCCCAATCGGTTGCCTTGTCCACTAAATATTTTTTGCAAGAATTATCCTATCATCGATTCCTTTATGACTTCAAAACGAGGGGGAGTATACGTCAAGGGGGAGCTCCAAATTAATCGGGATAACCTTTTTGATGCTAACAAAAAGGGGGAGAATTGTTATAAACTCACAATTATACTTGTATATATACTAATTTTTGTTTAATGAGTTTAGATTTTGTAATCATCAAAAAGGGGGAGATTGTTGACATATAAAAACGTTATTTATATTTTTCGATATCTCTACGTTTTGATGATCACAAAATGTAAAATCATTAAACGTAAGATTACTACATAAACAAGTATTAAGCTAGTTTATATCATTTTATCCAACTTAATCACTTAAGGTATGAATAAACAAGTGCTTAATACATCTCATGATCAAAGGGGTATTTAATTAATTATTACAAAGTTTATTTAATTATATAAATGTTGTGAACGTGAATGAATATTCTTCCATTGATCATAATGTTTAGGGAATACAAATGGTATATATAAAATAATATTAGAGTAAAACCCTAATAGCTAATTGGGCCATGGGCCTCTATTTAGTTATATGGACATCCACAAAATAATGATCCATAACACTCCCTCTTGGATGTCCATATTGTTAATACACTTAGGAATTGCTGCCTCATTAAAAACCTTGTCAGGAAAACCCAGTGGGACAAAACCATGACTAAGGGAAAAAGAGTGCAGCGTGTATTATCTCCCTCTGATGACTATATCACTTGAGTTCTTTGAGTCGACGCATCCCAATGTTGTGACTTAGTTTCCTAAATGTTGGGGTAGGAAGTGCCTTGGTAAATAGATCCGCCACATTGTCGCTTGAACGAACTTGTTGAACACTAATATCACCATTTCCAAATATATGATGTGGAAAACCATGCTCGCATTTTATAAGTTGAGCCATTAATCACGCTAACCTTAAGTTGCGTCCTTAATGATCATAGTGACGATGCATCGATTTTAAAACTCAAAATGATCCACATGGCGGATGTATAGGCCTACATACATCCCCTTTATATTCTTTCCGAAAACCTTATAAGGTAAAGCATTTACCTTAATCTGATGGTGATATATGAACAATTAACTTTCATTCCATTGAGAACAATCAAATTTATCTTTGAAGAAACTTGTAGTTCTTCTATACATTTCGCATCATCATTGACCCAGGATGGTTCAACTGGTCATGCCAATTACTAAGATAATCTTGGCTCATTAAATTATACTTTATGACCACATGTGCTTCAATTGCACCTTTTGTATTATATATAAGTCGAATAATATGGAGAGCTAACAATTTTCCGATAAGCTCTTTTATGTTTTTCACATAGTTTAATATTCACATTAGCTTATAGCGTTATCAAATAATAAAACACAATCTATACTAATAAAGTACGCTGTTAATCAATTAATCAAACCTCATAGACAATAATTTCACATTATAAACAATGCACACATATCATCACAAACTCAATCGTGCCATTTTAAGTAAAAGAGGACACCTTTTAACATATAATGCCTTCATTTTATTTTATTTTTAGCAACGTTCACAATATCAACATGAGGAAATATGTGATGCATAAGTATATCTAATAGTGTCAATGTCATAATGAAACTCTAATTACATATAAGACTTGATACCATAGTAGAGCAAGTTATTCGTTTTATACAAGCGTAATTAGCAAAAAAGGTTTGGTTTCAAATATTGTTCAACTAATAATCAAACTTATAAATAATGAATATGAACAAGTTTAACCACATATGGAAAATGCAAAGTTCGCACATATAACAAACAGTTATATAACATCTTTTACTCTCTTAAATAATGTGTTTCATCACTTTAAATATATTCAGTAATATTCCTCAACTTATATTATACTGATATGTAAGTTATTATGATATCTACGACCTTATTTAGTAATGTAATCAAGACCTCTCTTTTTAGCAACATATGTGAATTAATACAATATATCAAACAAAACTCATAAAATGATGCCAAAGTAAAGTAGATAGTAATCCTCGGTTAACTACTTTATCAATCTAGATAAATATGACCAACAATACTATAGATTAACAGATATGTGAATCCTCTTTATGCGTTTGAACTTTAGTGCTAAAATCTAAAGGTCTATAACCATTGTGTATATGAAACACATATATGAAAAGAAAAGTGTATCATTTATAAAAAGAAAAGTGTATCATTTAGCAAAGATTGCATATATCACCCAAAATCAGTTTTAATATGTACTTATAATCTGCATAATGACACTTATAATTCGTCATATAAAAGCTCTAAGTGATATTAAAGGTTTACCAATAAATACCAATAAATAAGGAATTAATATGAAAGATTAATATGTGACGTAAAATATAAATTACTGATATCATTTAAACCATAAATTTCATATGTGTGATATGTAGTCTAAACAAGTGCATAAACATGTCATAATTCCATGTGCAGTGATACTTAACTGGATATATTGTCCATGTAAACCAATAAAAGTTTCCAAGTTTTATGTTCATATCTATGATCTCAGCTTAAAGAAGTCAAAGTATATACGTTTGACTATTTGGGTAACCCTTACAAATTTCGGTAAGTGGTTAAATAAACAAAACATAATAACAATGATACTTGAGGTTTTATAAACAAAAATGCATAAAAATTAGGGGAGATGGCAAAGGCTCAATGACTCATTCTAAAAACATGTAGTCATGGAAACAAAGTAATGCTAACGAGATCTGACAAAAAAGGAGTATATATGAATACTAACATGTAGCAATTAACTAATATAACTTAAAAGACTTTAGGTGGCAACTAAATTATTATAAACTCCATTTATCATTGATCACTGGATAATCGTTTCAATTTAGCGAACAAACTCTATTCGTGCATAATTTAATAGACCACGACTGACCAATATTCCAATTACCATGATGTAACAATAAATAATTTAAAAATCAAGATCCAAATTTCAAACATAATATATGATAAACTAATAATAGGGTTTACCTTTTGGAATGAAAAGTAAATATGAAAGATGATCACTGATGTGTAATTAGAATTAAATTATCTTGCTTCTTCTTTGTTGTCAACATCAAGAGCTTTGATTAATGTATCTCACGAAATCAAAAATTACTTATCACCAACAGTCTAGATCAATTGTATTGATGCACCTTTCTAATTTAGATATTACAGAGACGTAGTAACAACATACAAATACCATCTATTAAGAAAACAACAAACATGTAGCACACACATCGACTATGACGTTAACATATGGCATATAATAGAAACTTGTCATTATTCTCATCTATCCTAAACCATGCTGACGAAACAAATAAGTTATATACAAATTGAAGCAATGAATAACTACTACAGGAAGAAAAATATATGTGATTGAAACACAGGTTACAACAATTATAAAATCTTACAAATAAGAGATGGATATATAATAATATCAGTTGAACAATCAAAATAATAATTTGGGAAAAAGATTTAAATTTCGTATCATGATAAAGGATAATATATATTAGGAAGTGAACCTTAATGATCAAATAAGCACATAACTATAATAAGTCTAACAAGCCCAGTATGAATTATTGAATCATACAAAAGATCCAGTATCCTATAGATGTTGTATATAAGTTAGGCATACAAAGTTGTCAAACGTACTTCACATATTTGTAGAATAACAAAAGCTCTTGATTTACTAACTTACGAGAGTTCTAGAGGGTCAAATGCAATCTTTATATTATTGAAATTTATCAGCAAGTACAAATAGTTTTTTTTTTAACGAATGTATATGCTAAGACAACATTAAGTCGAAACCCGCATATGTTTTGTTCTATATTATATGAAGATATATCAACAACGCCTTTAATTATATTAAAGGTACGTAAACTTATAATTATAGATATATTCAAAAGTCCGTGACATACCTTGGCGAAACAGCAAAAGATAGCGGGGTTCGAGATTTACCGTTTAGAAGTCGAGAAACTTGAAAGGAATCATCTTTTAGCTAGAGCGTGCTGATAACGTGTTGTGAACGTGAATGAATATTCTTCCATTGATCATAATGTTTAGGGAATACAAATGGTATATATAAGATAATATTAGAGTAAAACCCTAATAGCTAATTGGGTCATGGGCCTCTATTTAGTTATATGGACATCCACAAAATAATGATCCATAACAATAAACATATTATATATTTTTGAAAAACACTTTTGGTAATAAAAGAAAATGTTTAAATCATACTAAATATATGAATTCAAATTTTTAACCAAAATCAGTTAGTTTTTCACCAAATAAACTTTCCCCACTAAAAGACAGATTTTCTGGCCGTTACAGCTGGGCAGCCCCCTTAATTATAAGGGGCGGCCCCCTTAATTTTAAGGGGGCCGGCCATGAATTAAGGGGGCCGGCCACGCTCCTCTGTCAGAATCTGTCAGAAATTTTCTCCTATAAATACCACCTCAAACCTGGTATTTTTCTCACCTTTTGCACGAAAATTTTCAGATCTAAATCTCTCTAAACATCTTCAAAAACCCTTTGATCATTAGATTATTAATCCTTGTTTCAAGTGATTCAATCCCTTCTCATCTATCCTCATCCAAAGTGCAAAAGAAGAATACTCCTTCAACAACCAAGTTTAAGAAGTATTATAGATTAGTTGTGTACATTGTGTAAATTATTTGTGTAGTTGTGTTGTGCTTGTAATAAATTGTTTTAGGAGAAGTAGAAGTTGTGTAGAGAAGAAGAAGTTGTGAAGTGGTGTGAAGTAGTGAAGAAGGTGTGGTGTGTACTAGTAGTGAAGAAGTTGTGAAGAGTCGTGAGATTGGTTCTAGCTAGGATTAGAACCCGACATTTAGCTTTGTGTCGTTAAGCCGGTGTAAGCAAAAGTTGTGTAAGATTTCTCCGCCACAAGGGAGTTTGTTGACATAGTGAAGAAAACTCTCGAGTAGGTGACTCGGGGAGTGGAGTAGGAACAAGGAAGGTGTCCTTGTAGCCGAACCACTATAAATTCTTGTGTTGTGGTTTGATCTTTCTAACTCTTTACTTTCATTTCTTATTTACTTATACTATATTTGCTTAGTTAGTTAGTAACTATATAATTGTTCATATAGTGCAAGTATTAAATTCACATAAACTAGAATCGAAGTTTTTAAAACAAACTTGTTTTTATAAATTTTAAAACGGACGTAAAACTATTCAACCCCACTTCTAGTTTTCCACAGCTTTAATCCTATGCAAAATAGGAGAGGAAAGAATGGTAAAGATACACATAGAAAGGCCCCTAGTGCTGCTAACCAAGACCCAATGATGGAGAAAAAGCAAAATAATGGGAGAATGGAATTCAAAAAGAAAGAGGTTGGTACAAGTAAGGTACCAGTAAATGTGAAAGATAATGTGAACGTGGATAATAGCAAAAAGGATGGGAATGTTAATAAGTCAGTGCTATCTGATGGGAAAAAGAAAATGGTAGATACTTCTAGCAGTTCTAACAAGTTTACTTTGCTTAAATCTCTAGTAGAAGAGGCTGAACTAGTTCCTTCTAGTGCTAATAGGAAGACTGTTGATGAGTATATTGATAGAAATATGATTCCAATGGACAATGTTTTAGAGACTTGGAATGCTGAAATGTTAAGGTACTACAAAGACAAGAAGGAATTAATGGATGTAGCCAATGAATTGGAGAAGGAAGAGGATCTTTTGGATAGTTAAAAGGATATGAATGGAATCATAGGAAATGAGTTTTATCTGTATTTTTCTTATTTCTTAGTATTATCAGATTTAGTATTAGTATTCTTTTTGTGTGAATTTTCTAGATTAGTATAATATAGACAGAGAGAATGTGTGTTAAAAACAGACAGAGTGTTGTGTGGGTAAGAAAAAGAATTGAGAGATTGGTGAGAAAAACAGAGAAGAGAGGACCTATTTTACAAAAACAGATAGAGTGTATAAGTGAGACCAAAAGAATTGAGAGAATGGGAGCAAAAAATAGAAAGAGATCTTGTGTGATTGAAAAAACAGATAAAGTGAATGGTGAGACAAAAGAATTGAGAGATTGGGAGCCAAAAATAGAAAGAGAGTATTTTGTGAGTACAAAAACAGATAGAGTGTATAGTGAGATAAAAGAATTGAGAGATTGGGAGACAAAAATAGAAAGAGAGTATTTTGTGAGTGTTATAAAAACAAGTAGAGTGTAAAAGTGAGCAAAAAGAATTGAGAGATTGGGAGTCAAAAATAGAAAGAGAGAAAATGGATTTAAATTTTGCTGCATGGAACATAAGAGGTTTAAGTACCTCAGATAAACAAAAAGAAGTTAAAAAGCTTATTGCTGAAAAAAACCTCCATATGTGTGCTATCCTGGAGACACACATTAAGTACAAAAAGATCAAGAAAGTTGGAGATTTGATTTTTGGCAATTGGGAATACTGCCATAATGGGGAAGACAACAATAAGGGATTGTTTGGTTCGCAGAATGTGTTTGACGGAATTGGAATCTATATAAGGAATTAGGAATGTGAAGGAATGTAATGTTAGTGATGAGTGCTCAAACACTCATCATTTTTGGTAAAATCTGATCTGCAAAACATACAAAAACACTCAGAAATGCATCAAAATACTGAAAATATTTCAAAATTGTGTTTTATATGTTTTAGATGCAAAATGAGTAAAAACAGATGAAAAACGTACAAAGTTTGCAAAATTGGCAGTTTCAGTCCCCCAACTTTCAAAAATTGGCAAAACTAGTCCCTGGAATCCAAAATTGTGGAGTTTTATCATTCAAGATCCCTGAAGTATTTTAAGTTGTCAAACTTGGTCCTTGAATGAATTTTTGGGTAAATGACAGAAAAGGTCCCTGGACTTTTGGAAAATGTCAAAAAATGGTCCTTGGGTATTTAAAATGGAAAAATAACATTTATGGTCTTTGGGTTATTCAACTTGGCAAGTTTGGTCCTTGTAACAACTTTGGGAAAACTACAATTCAGGCCCTTGGATTTTTAGCTTATTACAAATATGCTCCTTGTTGTTTACTATAACCAAACGGGCCTCTTTGTTATTTATAAACCCAAACACAACCTAGCCCTAACACTCCCTTGGCCCAACTCCCATCCCACGGCCCAAACAAATAAAAAAACCCACCCCTGGTATATAACATGTCAAACCACGGTCAAACTCATCCCTAACCCCCCTTTTTTCCCTCCCCTAATCCTCCATTACCCTTAAACCTCAAAACCACGGAGGTTTGTCCTCCCCACATGGCTTTCTCTACTTTCTTGTTCCCCCAGTACATCCCCAAGCAATAAATACTCCCACCTGCCAAACCAACCCACCCCAATTGCTTATATAGTTTTGGCGCCAAAAATGCTATTCAATGGCTGAGATCATTTCAAGCCAATCCAAAGGCTGGAATTGGTGGGAAAGACAGAGAAAGAAGCAAAGGTCTATAAAAGTCAAGAGAAAAAGAAGGAGAAGGGGAGTTATGTAGTGTAATTAGGAGTAGTGTAGTGTAGTGATGTCGTATTTAGTGTAATTTCATTTCCAGTTTCAATTTTCCAGTTTAAATAGATTGTAATCAGCATCTTTAATGTAACTTTAACCTTTTTTAATCATAATTGCAAGTTCTTAGTTATGAATTCAGTTTTAGCCTTTTTGAGTGAATTTGACAAATTCACTCAAATTTTGTTGAAACTAGTTGGTTAGTGATCCTTTGACTTCCATTAGTCTCATTTA
>LBNU01030313.1:112790-136874 GCA_014162995.1 Artemisia annua
AAAAATTGTTTTATAATATTTTAGATTTTTCAAAATTATAATTTCTCATTTTTAGCTTTGTTTCATAATTTCTTATTAATTAGTGTATTATTAAATAGTTTAAAATAGTTTTTAATTAATAGTAATTAAATAAATAGTTAAATAAATTATTTTAATTTTCCATTAATTTTCTTTTAATTTTAGGATTCCAAAAAATAATTTTCACATCCGTGGGAGTTGAATTGGATGGAATTCACTTTTTATTTTGTACGTTTACGTTTTATTTAATTTAACTTGCGTGTTTTTAGGTTTTATACGTTTGTAAGTAATTTAGTTTCCCGTTCATGTTCCCGTAGCTTGTTTAAGCTATTTTCTTTCATTTTCCTTAGTTCAATCACTCTAAATCCTTTTTCATTCAAAATCACCCGATCACAAATCCGTTTTGTATACCATCCACACCTCGTCGGGACATAACGACCCGGGAATATTTCTATACTCCTTGGATCATTGCATTGAGCCCTAAATGGCTTGACTTTTGTTGACCAATATCCTTGGTTAATAGAAGTTGACTGTTCAGACCCAATCAGTTAGAAATTGAAATCCTTAGGATTTAAAATCTGACGGAATTGAAATTTGCAAATACTAGCGCATGTTTCGTTGGAAGAATGAAATGAGAAAAAACAATTATATTAAAATATTTAAAATTTAATTTTAGTTTAAGATTAATAAACTAAATATTATTTAATAAATAAATTCCTTATCAAATAATAATAATTTTTTTAAATAATAATTTATAAACTAATATATTAAATAAATAGTGTTTTTATATAAAATACAATTGTATTTATTAAGGTATAAATTAAAAAAGTAGGCTATAAATAAATTATATTTAATTTTAATTAAATAATAATTTTTAAATATAATAATAATAATAATATTTTTTAAATAAATAATAATTTATATTCAATTTTAAATAAATAATAATTTTTAAATTCTAATAAAGTGGTTGCTTATAAAAAAATAATAATAATTAAATAAAATAAATATAATAATAATAATAATAATAATAATAATAATAATAATAATAATAATAATAATAATAATAATAATAATAATAATAATAATAATAATAATAATAATAATAATAATAATAATAATTCTATGGAATTGTAAACAATCTATCTCATATTGCCATGGAATATTGAATTCCATATATATGAGATTTTGAAGAAATTTCATTCCATTCCGTTTGCCAATCAAACACAGTAAAGAATGGAATATAGATTTCAAATTCTTTTAATTTGTTAACCAAACACGTTATGGAATGGAATTGGATTCCAATTCCACCAGAATCCTTAGGATTCTGCCGAACCAAACGGGCCCTAAGGGTTGCAGAATCATGATTGGTTGGAATACAAGTATGATGCAGGGCTGGTTAATTGCCAGCTCTAGGCAGTTCATGTTCCTACTTATTGAGACAAATGATTTGAAAGTTAGATTCTTTTGCACCATCATTTATGCTAGTAATTCTGATACTGAAAGAAGAAGATTATGGAAAGATTTGGAAGCTCAAAAGACTATTACTGCTGGTAATCCATGGGTAATTCTAGGAGATTTCAATGTTACCATGAAGGCAAGTGAACATTCAAATGGGAGTGCTTTCGCATCTAATGAAAGTAATGAGTTCCAGGAATGTGTTCCAAGAATTGAGGTTGAGGATATACATAGCTCATGATTCCAATTTACATGGACAAAGAGTCTCAAAAATCCAAAGTGCAGAACCCTAAAGAAACTTGATAGAATCATGATTAATGAGATTTTTTTGGACAAGTTTCAACAAGCTAATGGAGTTTTCTTACCTTATATGATCTCTGATCACTCACCAGCTGTGGTGAGAATCCCAAATGTTGTTACAAAAAAAAGAGGCCTTTCAGGTTTTCAAACTTTATTACTGAGAGGAAGGAATTTATTCCTACTGTTAAAAGTGAATGGGAGAAGGATGTGGAAGGCTATACAATGTTCAAAGT
Organism: Artemisia annua; assembly: GCA_014162995.1. Taxonomy (NCBI): domain Eukaryota; kingdom Viridiplantae; phylum Streptophyta; class Magnoliopsida; order Asterales; family Asteraceae; genus Artemisia; species Artemisia annua. The sequence continues at coordinate 114,797 of LBNU01030313.1, forward strand.
GGTAAAAAAGATGAAATTTCTAAAAGGAAAACTAAAGCAACTGAGTTGGGTTAAGGGCAATGTGTTTGATAGAGCTGCTGTTCTTAGAGAAGAACTTAAGAAAATTCAGAAAGAAGTGATCCTAAAACCTCATGATGAACAAGTTAAAGAGCAAAGCTGCAAGATTTTGAAAGAGTACAGTGAAGCAGTTAAGGAAGAAGAAAGTTTGTTATTCCAAAAGGCTAAGATAGAATGGCTAAAAGAGGGGGACAGAAATACTACTTTTTTTTTCATAAAGTCATCAAAGATAGAATGCACAGAAGTAGAATTGCCTATGTATGTGATGAAAATGGTGTGAGGTTTGAAAATGAGGAAGTTGCAGGACAGGTTATAAAACCCTTTGAAAACTTCTTGGGAAAACATGATTCTGTGAGTCCTTTGCCAAATAACAGGGATTTATTTGTGAACAAGTTGAATCCTGAAAAAGCTCTGGAAATGGTGAGACAGGTTAGTTGTGTTGAGATAAAGAATGCAATGTTTGATATAGAAGATTCTAAAGCACCTGATCTAGATGGTTATACCTCAAGGTTCTTTAAATCAGTTTGGAGCATTGTTGGGAAATATGTATGTAAGGCCATCAAAGAGTTCTTTATAACTGGGAAACTTCTTGGTGAGGTAAATGCAACCCTTATCTCTTTAGTACCTAAAATTCCCACTCCTAATAAAGTTTCAGATTTTAGACCTATTGCATGTTGTAATGTGTTATGCAAATGCATTAGTAAGATAATGACTAATAGGATCAAAGGGAAACTTGGGAAACTAGTTAGTCAGAACCAAAGTGCTTTCATTAGTGGCAGACAGATAACTGATAATATACTCCTATAAGAGCTATTTAGAGGTTATAACAGAAAACAAAAAATTAAGAAAGTGGCCTTTAAGATTGATTTGCAGAAAGCTTATGATACTATAAACTGGGAGTTTCTTAGGGCTGCTATGGACCAATTTGGATTTCATGAAAAGATGATAAAATGGATCATGACTTGTGTGACCACTGCTAAGTTCTCTATTAATGTAAATGGAGAAAGAGTGGGTTATTTTAGAAGTGGTAGAGGCCTAAGACAAGGAGATCCCATATCTCCTTATCTATTCACTTTAGTCATGGAGGTCCTGAATTTGCTTTTAAAGAAGAATATTGAGGAGGATGGGAAATTTTAATACCACCATGGCTGCAAAAACCTTCAAATTACCCATTTATGCTTTGTTGATGACCTATTAGTTTTTTGCCATGGAGATTGTGAGTCTGTAAAGGTTATCAAGAAGTCCTTAGATGAGTTTAGTAGTTATTCAGGGTTGCTTCCTAACATGCAAAAGAGCTCTGTTTTCTTTGCGGGGTTGTCTATAGCTGAACAAGATAGTATCCTCAATATTATACCATTCTCAGTCAGCCACCTTCCCACAAGATACTTGGGTGTTCCACTTTTAACAAAACAGCTTAGCATTAAGGAATGTAAACCATTGATAGATAAAGTAAAAGCTAAAATTTACGATTGGAAGAACAAGGTTCTGTCTTATGCTGGTAGATTACAGTTAATTGCCTCTATCCTCAGTTAAATGCAAATTTTTTGGGCATCAGTATTTCTTCTACCTAAAACTGTCATCCATGAAATCAATAAACTCATAAAGGGATTTCTGTGGTGCCAAGGTGAGTTAACAAAGGGTAAAGCAAAAGTATCATGGGACTTAATCTGTAAACCAAAAGATCAGGGGGGTTTGGGCATTAAGAATCTATATATTTGGAATGAGGTGTTAATGATGAGGCACTTATGGAATATTGCTGCTAAGAAAGACACACTATGGGTGAAATGGATAAATGTAGAAAGGTTAAAGGGCAAAAGTGTGTGGGATGTTCAAAGTGATAGCAAGAGTAGTATGATTTGGAAGAACATTTTGAGCCTAAGGAATAAAGTTAGAAGACATATTTTGTGGAAAGTGGGAGATGGTAAATCCATTGATGCGTGGCAGGATAGGTGGTGCTTGGAAGGTCCTCTTTGTGAGTTTGTTACTAATAGAGATATATATGAAGCCAGGTTCAGTAGTAAAAGCAAGGTGGCAGACATAATCCAAGGTGAAAGCTGGGCTTGGCCTGAGAGTTGGGGTAACAAATATCCTATCTTGAGACAAGTTACTATCCCTACTTTAAATGAAACTGTTCAAGACAAGGCGTGTTGGATTGATAACAGTGGTAAAGATCAAAAGTTTGAAATCAAAAAGGTATAGAGGGATATGGTTTGTAATGATCATAAAGTGGATTGGTGCTCTGTTGTTTGGTTTAAGCAATGCATTCCAAAACATGCATTTGTTCTATGGTTGGCAATTCAAAGAAGACTGTTAACTCAGGACAGATTTCTAATTTGGAAACCAAATGAGGAGTTGAAATGTGCATTATGCAATAAATGCCCAGATTCACACAATCACCTTTTTTTCACTTGTGATTACTCACAGTCAATTTGGAAGGAGGTTCAGAAACTTCTTAACAAAAAAATGCCAAACTGTTGGGATCAAATTGTGATTGCTCTTACTAAACTACCTGCAACAAAAAACATATGGAGTGTGTTGAGAAGATTGGTGTGTGGTGCAACTGTCTATGCTATATGGGTAGAAAGAAACAAAAGAATATTTACCGGAGAAAAGAGAGATGAAAAGACAGTCTTTAACTCAATAAAAGAAACAATTGGGCTGAAAATGTTGAGTTTTACTGTCAAAGACTCAAGATCCGTCAAAGAAGTTGAAGCTAAATGGGAATTGAAGTTGCAGAGAATGAGCAGTTAAATAGCATACTATGATAGTCATAATTGTTACTCTTTTGTATGGTTTCTGATAGTATAAAATTGCATTAGTATATAGTGTAGAATACCTTGATCCTAGTAAGGTTTCTTTATACATGAGAAATGCATGGGGGATGTCCCATGGCATTCTGAGCCTAATTATAAATTTTGTGAGTATATATATACATTCTCCTTCAAAAAAAAAAAAAAAAAAAAAAAAAAAAAAAAAAAAAAAAAAAAAATACTATTAAACATAAAAGGGTGTTTGTGTCATTTTAACGATCCAAATATTCACTTGACGGACAAACTAACAGAAATAGTGGTCAAGGGATTATACCTGTAACGGGTCAAAATTATAAAGAGAGGATCCGTAAAAAAAAAGTCTGAAGACTAAATCCGTGAAACCCGAAAAATCACAAGGACCATTTATGTAATTAACTCTTATTAAAAACAGATAGGAAAACCTAAAATGCTTAGACGACTTAATACGCAAGTAATAGATTATCGAACATGTGCATTACAAGTTGTCGTAATTATTTTATATAGTTACATGGCAAGCTCATTTCTAGTTGTTTAGTTTATTTTTTACTGACACACTACTCATGATTGCTTAACGTGTATTTCGTTAAAAATACTGTAGAGTAATACTTTATATAATCTTTTATATAAAACAAAACAATAATGTTGATATATTGAGGGTATTATAGCTTTGCTGACAACTAGTCACATACATTGGATGACATGTTACATATACCTTTAGGGGTTAAACAAGACATTTATGTAAGTTTCTCTTTAAAAGCTCTTCACAATTTGTAACGCTCCATCATAGAGCGTTTGATATTTTAAATTTTTTGAAGTTTTTTTTCTTAAACAAAAGCTTCTAAGCTCACGCTTTCAAACATACAGGGATGTCTTATGTGCTTTTTGATCTAAAAGTATATTTAATTACACACTTAATAATAATAATTCATACACTTAATAATCGATTTACTACCGTCCATGTCCTACTATTATATATTATCGTCAATTCGTCATCTGATCATTACTGAATGATGGAAGATTCAGCAATTTTCAACGAAACACACTTTGTTAACAAAATATCGAAAAGAAAAAGAGAACTTTGATTATAAACATTGGATAATGTGAATACTGAATACTTTAATAAAGTCAATGTGATACTTTGCTTGTTCATCAATCATGGTGGTTGATGACGATCTTCCACTATTCTAATAATATATACAACTACTGTATCTTTTATATTTATAAAAAAATTCATAATTACAATCTCTTTTCACATAAACTGATATAAGGGATAAAAGGCTTAAAATTGGTTTTTTTTCACTTGAAATCCGACCCCAAGTAAAATCATCCAAACGAGCATACCCTGAGAATACTGTGAAAATATTAAATTTCATATCAAATGGTGTTCAATAAGGAGTACGTAACATAGATTGATTGTTAGCAACTTTTGTTGAATGATAATATAAAAAAGGAAAATATGAAAAACTTATCAAGCAAAAGCACAACATTTCACCAATTGCATATATATCTGATACAACTTGTATATTTGTATATTTTCCCAAAGGAAATATTCATATGAATATCATCCATCACGTTGATCAATGATAGTAAAAGTAAATAAATAAAGAGTACAGTCTTAAAGAAAAATTAAGGGCGCGTTTAGTAATGGAAAAATTTTCCTAGTTTTCATTTTTCAGTTTTCTGGAGAATGGGGGAGCTATTCTTTCTCTAGAGAAAACTTGAAAACGTGTTTAGATGGAGTTTTCTAAAATGGAAAACCTATGGAGAACTTATAAAAGGAGTTTTCCAAAACTTAGTTATAAACTTGGAAAACAGCTTTTCCATTTTTCCAAGAAAACTTTTGGAAAAAACTCAATTTGAACGCGTTTTCTATTTTCTTAGGTTTTCTTGAAAAATTTTTCTGGAAAACCTCCTTACTAAACGCGCCCTAAGGTAAACATGCTTTTAGATTTTTACAATTATTTTTATATATTTTTTTAACATTTTTATAGAAAAAGTTCCTTTACCAAATATATCGGTGAAAGTGTTTTTATTTTATTATTTTTTTTAACGAAATATCGGTGAAAGTTCAAAAATAATACCAGTACTATTGGTTTGTGTTGAAACTTCGAGAAGTTGGAAGATCACTCGTATGATGATAATGATCATAAAAAGAAACTTGCATTTTTATTGTCGGCCAATAATTGTTAGATACATGGCTTTCCAGAAGTTCAATGGCACATTATAAACTTGTTTTCAAAGTCAACTCTTTATATAATAATTATATCTTTATACAAACTTTTTTATAGTCAAAACTAATTAGTTTTAACAAAAAACCAACAAGCAGGTTTTTTGTCATGTGCTTTATAGAACAATTTTTAACAGGACCTATGGAACTTTGGAAGGAATTGTAGCTGTTATCACATCTCTTTACTACAATGAGAAAAGTTCTTTTATAAAGGTACTTTATTGAACATAGAAGTCCTGAGCTAGCTGAGCGGTATGTGAGTTAGTTAATTAGAAGGTCTTGAGCTAGCCGAGCGGTATGTGAGTTACTTATTAACTAAGAGATTGTGATCAAGTCTCACTAAAAACATGTTTGAGCTGAGTGGCATGAGTTGTAAAAGTCTGCCGTTAAAAAAAGTTGTAACGAAAAAAAGTTTTGAATAAGAAAAAAGGGCGCCCTCGCTATCAACAACAACAACAACAACAACAACAAAAAAAAATAAAAATAAAAAATAAAAAAAAAAAAAAAAAAAAAAAAAAAAAAAAAAAAAAAAAAAAAAAAAAAAAAAAAAAAAAAAAAAAAAAAAAAAAAAAAAAAAAAAAAAAAAAAAAAAAAAAAAAAAAAAAAAAAAAAAAAAAAAAAAAAAAAAAAAAATTGAGAAGTAATCACAAAATTACATTAACTCTAACCAGACCTTGAAACCAGGTATCAAAATCTCAACCTGCCTACAACCTAATTTTAGGTTGACACAAGTCAACATGATTGTCAAACAAATCACCACCCTTTGCACAACCTATACTATAACGTAAGACTGAACTAAACAACACATCATTATATTCTAAGGGGTGATGGAAGTCTGAAAGATATGAATGTCGTGGCAAAACTGTAACATAATGTACACAATGTGTAACTAAAAATCTCAATCACAGCAATCAGGCTTGTGTTCTTTCTGCATCTTCTCCCACAAACACAAGACCATTCTCGGATTCTGGTAATGTGCAAGTATGTAATTTGGCTCACACCCAGCATTGTAAAACCGATCATCGTTGATGTATTGGACTTCACGAACGTGTTTCTTGAACTGTTCGATCCAAATACCCATAGCAACATCTTCTAGTTTGAAAAGCTGAAGACACAAGAAAGGTAGTTTAGGCAGTGTCCCACTTCAAAACATCACGTTCACCGTTTCCTTCTATATATGATATTTCAAATTAATAAATCATTAAAAGTGAACTAAACTGAAGAAATATCACCTTGAGGTTTCTTTCTTGGTGACCTCGGACAATAAACTTTGCTATATCTCTGGAGATCACATAGCCTGGACCGTGTGCCCATGGTGGGTATGATTCATGTGGCCATTCCTGCACACATATGGATAAAATAAAAGAAAAAAATGTATTCATAAGGATATTCATGAATTGAAGGAATGTACTTATCTCATTATTGTGATTTGTAATTGCAATAACTAGTTTTTTTTCGTCATGTTATCTATTACTTTCTTAAATAACAAGAATTTGTCAAACACTAACAGATGATTATCTTATTACTACATCTCCAAACAGCAAAAGCACATCCAAACACTATTGTTAGTATGCTACATCATTTAATAAAACACTATGAGTAAAGAAAGATACTATACCTCGGGACTAATATACCATTTGTTATCTTTGTCCCTCTGTGGTTTGGAATCAAGAGATACCATTCCATACAAGAGGCCATCTGGATTCTTGCTCTTGAGACTAATAAGAATTTCATCAACTCTCACAAAAGCATCATCGTCTGTTTTCATTATGTACTTTGCAGGGAAGATTTTCGTCTGCGAAATTATGAAAGAAAAGGTCTTATGAATAATTTCAAGTTGAAGCTTTTAGCATAAGGCTCTAGGGATCCTATGAAATACTATAAAAGAAATAGAAAAACAAAAAAACAGAATTATTATTATACATGGAAAAACACTATATTATCCCCAGGATTTTGCTCCCACCACACAGATTTGATACAAAGTTACGTACCCCCATAATGCAAATTGCGATCGTTTTCAGAGTTAGTAGGCTGTAATAATCAACAAAGGGCATCAACTGAACATCTTGATAGGCCTGAGCTTCTTTCCACAGCTCAAAATTAACTTGCTTGTTCTTGTGCTGCAATAACAGAAATCAATCAGAAAAGTGAATCTTAAGCCAATGGATTCTTCTGTAAGCAATTAGTACTTATATTCATGCATTTTAGGCCAAATCGCACAAAAAGGTATCACACTTTACGTCAATATGAATTTTAGGTACTCAACTTTTTTATATTCTCAATTTACGTCAAGATGAAATTTTGGTCCCTTTTACCCAAAAAAAAAAAAAAAAAAAAAAAAAAAAAAAAAATCAAATTAACCTAAAGCGTGATACCTTTTTATGTGATTTTCCCTACATTTTATTGAACTTGAATGTTAAATATTCATAAGGAACAACTGAATCATGCAATTAAAAAGACATCTAAATTGCAATATCTTCTTAAAATACTATATAGGTTCTCTATGTCTTATTTGACGTCAAATGTCCTTGATAAGAGTATTTCTAAAATCTAATCAATAATCGAACATTTCAATAAACCATTGCATTTCTTTTGACGGATGGAACATGTTAATAATATGAAAATTACAAGTTTGACTTTAAAGTCAAAGTATGACAATTAACTGAAAACTAAAGGATCGAAAAATTTGACTTTAAGGTTATTCTACTTGGATTTTAAGAGTTTTCATAGGAATGATACACATATTAAGAACACTTATAAAGGACATTATAAAGTAGCACTTACAAGACCGATAAAGAAACGAACTGCAACCACCCCAGAACGAACCGCTTCATATTTCATCCAAGATCTCCTCAAAGCCATCCGACGTTCAAAATTGTTTCCAGATGAGAAAACCCCAATCAATAGTACAAGTCTTTTGCTTTTGTTAGATATCAATGGAGCTTTGAGGTCTTCAAGATCCATAGCCATGTCAAGATTTTCAGACACTGGCAAGCCTTTAGCCAATGCAGATATGATATGCAAACCGCCTTTCACTCGGACCCCACTCACCAACCATGGCTCAAGTTTCTGCATAAGTAGAAATAGCATTGAAATTTGGCTTACCACTCTTATGTTATGTCTAATACAGCATTACAAAACTAGCTTAACTTATAGATAACTTTTTTAAGCCGGCACCTCGCAAAGATTGGGTAGTGGGGGGTGTTTGGATGGACATACTGAAAGTGGTTATAAGATATAATCCGACTAAAATAATATCAACTGTATAATTAATATCTGAAGTTGTGATCCTCAGATATTCATATGTTCAGTTAATTAGTGTCAGGAAAATCCTGGTTATTTAAGGAACTTCTAGACATATTTGAAAAAAAGAAAGAAGAAATTCTTTGCAACAAAATAGAAGTTTAATTATCAAATTAGGTTACAAGACCGACAAAAAAGTAACTTTATTTTTCTCTTAGATGATCAAGTTGTTACATCTGTTATGAAATTGATTACCCAAAACTCTTTATTATATCAAATAAGGAGAGAGGAAGTGCACAAAACATATGGCAAAACCTGAATGGATTAGATACATTATTCGGCAATAATGAGAAGATCAGAAGCATAACCAGTTTAACCAAAAATTAGGAACTGATTATTTTAATATCCGAAATCCAAACAAGTCTCACCAATCATTTCCAAATAGCAAATCTAGACACCCCCTAAAAGACTACCACCTTCGACAACTGTACTTGCCACTTCGAGGAAAAACAGAGGTTCTACTTAAGGTGAAAAATGTGACAAAAACTGCAAAAATTGAGTCATTTTACATATTCACAAGTTTAAGTTACTCTCATGTTTCCAGGGGTGGTTCTTTTGGGGGAACCGAAAGCTTAGCAACAATGATGGTCAACATACAATTAGATGGGTAATAATCCGAGTATCCAACAACATTTCACATGTAACAATAGTAAATGTGGCGTGAAATTCATCATACCTTACCTCTCTATACGCAAAAGACGTTTCATGCCTACCATTTACAGTGGCATGAAATCCCTCTTCACCAGCCCAAATTGTGGCAGTAAACAAACTCCCATCCATAAAGGGGAAGTTTGAACCCACATGGTTATGGTTGTTTACATCTGAAGCATTGGTCGATTTGTTAACGCTAAGATGTTTAGAGTTTGAATTCTCGTCCATAGCGCTTCTAGTAAGTTGCTCATTACACTTTACGAGCCCATCAACTGAAATAAAAAGCATAATATTTACTACGAATCTATACTTTAAACTAATACCAAACAAATGATTACAAAAGGAAGCAAGTTCAAGTGGACAGTAGCAGATCAAGTTTAACCATTCCTGTTTACGAATGAAGAAATAAGAAACATCGTAAGGTAAGTTTTATCGGAGCAAGTTGGGTTAACCTGCAAAGCTTGTTTACCCATATTATAAGAGCATCCACTATGAGAGGTCTAAGAATAGGTCCAAAAAACTTGAAAAGGTTTATGTTTTATATTAGCCATAGTGGAGTTTTATTTTATACACATGTGGCATGAAAAGGTCCTAGATGTTAGACCTCTTCATAATCTCAACACATTTAATGCATGTGTTATGAGAAACAATTATAAAGCTTTAAAGATATTCAGGTCATAGTAGAAATAGGTTTATTAACTCAAAAGGTCTAAAACTTATTGATGTGGCATGAAAAAATTAATTTATAAAGCTTTATAATTTTTTACCATAGTGGATGCCCTTATAAATGAATAATGTGGAATGTGTTAAACATGATTTTAAAGCTATATTGATACAATTTAAAAGGTTTTCGGCATTTGAGTAATAATCTAATTCTCAATCCATTAAAGCCCTATCCTTTATTTCATTAAACTTCTTAGCTTAACCGATTTGACCAGTTAAAGATAGATCATAACCTAATCAACTAAATTACGTAAATGGGTCAACACTGTCACCATTAACAAAAACTAATAGCATCAATAAGTGATATTCACGACTACAGGCAAGCTTATTTAACTGGAACAGGTCGCTAGAAAAGAAAATTTTATAATTTCCCGAGGACAAAGGGAGCACGTCAAATAAAAAACATAACGCCACTTAACCACATTTGGATGATAATAAATAGAAAAATTACCTTTTGCATTGTTCGGAGACCCGTGATTAGGACATCTTTCCTCTTTGCCCCATCCAAAGTCATAGGTCCACGTATTTTGAGCAATAACCGGATCCTTTGTGAAGTTATCTCCCGGTAAAACAACATTATAATGCAAAATAACGGGTGGGTTTGGCTCCTCTTTCCCTTCTGACCCCACAAATTCGATTCCAAATCCATCTTGCTTCCCATCAGGAATAGCAATAATCGTAATGGACGAATCGTGAATTAGCCCACAGGGTATCTCAAGAATATTAGAGCCATTACTAGAAAACAAAGTGCTATTATTCACTCCACTAACCGAATAGCTACAATTCCTCTCATTTTTATTACGTACAAATTTCAAGGCTCGGTTTTTACTAATTATAGATCTTAGTTCTTTCCATGCCAGGGCAGCTTCTTTAATTCCTTGAGCTGTCTCGGGTAAAGAATCTGATCTAGACAGCAAAAGACGCATTTGGCCCCATGCCAACAATGGCTTTGCTTCTTCCTCTTTAGGCATGTAAGTCGAGTTAAATAGATAATCAAGTCCATTAACTTTAACTAGGTGTGGCCTTTTCTGCAACTTTTCAACTTTTGTTACTACTGAGACACCACTTAAATTGGCGATTTCTTCATTTGGATGGAAGAACTCGTATGAAGATTGTTTCCGTGGCTGCTTTTGGATAAAACTATAGCTAACAAGCAAAATACAAGCAAGTCCTATTATTAGGCCACCCCCGGTCCACTTCTTCATTTGCTAAATAACTGATTCAAATTCGCATAAATCACGCTATAAACTAAATGTCACATGCTTGGACATATCTTGAATCACATAAACTGCAAGGACCCTGTAAAAAAAAAAAGAAGGATAAATCAGTAATTTGCTTAGCACTTTAAAGGTCAACTCTAGAGCTGCTAAAGACTCGAAGGAAAATCTATCTGTAGAAAGCAATTCGCGTTCCATTCCATATAAGCTGCATCTTTAGACACAAAAGATCTAACATAAGAGGTGCCTGGGATTGCTTTTTTTTTTTTTTTTTTTCCCCCCTGCTATTCTGCTTATTCCTAAGTAGAAGCAGTTCTGTGTCATCAAAGCTGCTTCTGCCGATGTGCTTAGTTGATACTTAGGTACAGAGCAGCTTATTTAAATGTGCTTTTCTGACATGAAATAAAATTATTATTTTTTTACCATCATATTTAACCTAAAACCTTATACAAATGGATTTGATGAAACTTTCTAGCAAGCATTTTTTTAACCAAATTATTTACTGAAGTACTCAATTTTGAAGCAGCTTATATATACACAGAACAGAAGCAATGAAGCATAAGCAGAAAAAGTAAGCAACCCGAAACACCAACTTAATGAATAATATGTTTTGGCTATTTGCATAAGGGCCTAACATTAAAACAAATGTCTGAAATACTATAAAATACCCTTTAAACTACAAGTTCAAGTCATTAGGCTAATTTCGCCAAGTTATGATACAACGGTCAAATAGTTTACAGTTGCAATATTATCAAGCTAGCTATTATCTTAATTTTCGAAAAGAGCAAAAAAGAAAGCAGCCTTGAAAGGTAACAAGTTAAAGCAATGCAGACTATCAACTTGAAATCTTGAATGACTGTAAGAATGAAAAAGAAACAAATGCTGCTGCAATAATATATTTGACAGATCAAGATGCAAATGAATTTCCAATGACCAGAAAAATGAAAAAAGAACCCAGAAGTGAAATAAAAACCTTAAATATAGAGGATCTAGGATTGGAGTTAATCTAGTGACTTGTGTTGCTGGTAGTTGAACTTGCTTCTTCTGTGTCGGAAGTGAACATCAATTGTTTGTCTTTTGTTTTTGGTCCTTTTTTTTCCTCCTCCTTTTACTAATTGACTAGTATATTTATTTTATGTTCCATTTATTTATTTATTTATTTTAATTTTTTTTTTTCTCTATTTTACCCACTGATTGGCTCTGAAACAGTCAACAAAAGTCAACTAAAGAATTGGTCAACTAAAGTCAAACTATAAAAGAGTCAATGCAATAGCCAAAGGAGTATATAGAAATTCCCCGGGTCGTTTAAATCCCGACGAGGAGTGAATTGTATCAAAAACGGTTCTGAGATCAAGTGAATATGAAACGAAGATGGGAAAGTGAAATTGATTCAAATTAAACTACGAGATTATAAATGAAAATGATAAACAAATACTACAGGTGATCACTGGAAATATGGAAACGTTTACAAATCTAAAAAGTATACGTTTAGGTTTATAAAAACGTCTACGTACGAAAATAAAAGTGAAAACGAAAATCTAAAAATGCCTAGGATATGAAAAACATATTTTTACAATCTAAATGATAAAAGAAAATTTTAAGAAAAAGAAAAATATTTTTTTTTTTTACTTTTTAATTAATTATTATTAATTAACTACTAATTACTAATTAAGCTAATTTAAATTATAATAAATACTAAACTAATTTATATTATTATGAAAGTATTTTCTAACATTACCTAACAATTACAGAAGTCCTAAAAAATTACAAAAAGTTCCTAAAAGTAATAAAAAACTATTTTAGAAATTAATTATCTAATTATTAATTAAAAACTAATTAAACTAATTTAATTATTATAAATAGAAGATGAACAGTAGAAATTCTAAGAAAATTACTGAAAAATCTAAAAATTAATTAGAACCTAGGAAAAATATAAAAAGAAGCTACTGTTTAACAAAATTTAACAAAACTATTTAATTAACTAGTTTTAACTAATTACTAATTTAATTATTATTAATTCTAAGAAATACTAGATGAACAGTGAAAATTCTAAGAAAATTTCTACAATTACTTTAAAATACTAGGAATCTGGGAAAATTATAAAAACAGGTACTTACTTAATAAAAATTTAAAAAGAAAAATAAAAATAAAAATAACTTCTATTAAATAGAAGCTATCACTAAATTTAAATTTGATGATTTTGATTTTTCTTTTTACAAAACTCTAAAACAACTGAAAATGAAAAACTTTTGTGAAGGCAATTTGTGTGAAACTCAAGAATAAGCTGAGAACTAGCTTAAAAGCTTAACAGCTTAAGCCTTTTTGCTCATAATGAAGTTTAAGCTCACAAAAAGCTACACAGCAGGCATAAAGACAAAAAAAAAATAAATAAATAAAAATTAATATGAACACAAGTTATAGACTGGAATTAAGCTAAAGGAACAAGAAAGATGCACAGAACAAGCTACAAGCTAGAAATGGCAAATCCCAATTTCTCAGCAAACCAAACAAGCCTGCAGGCTATTTGGCAGCCCAAAATAAGCTGGGGCAAAAGCTTTAAGCCCCAGCGTGATCCTGGATTTAGAAAGCTGGTACAACTAGCTTCCCAAAGAACCAAAAAACTCAAGGAGAGCTTAAGTAAGGAGCTTGTAATGGGCTTGAGAAGGTGGCTACAACTCACTGAATTGGCTAACAACTTAGTGAAGTGTATAAGTGACAAAGAACAAGCCAAAAGCTCACAAGCTATTCCCACATATGCACAAGCTAGGGCAAAAGCTTATAAGAACAATATCAAGCAGTCACAACAACCTAATAACAACTATTGGCAATAATTAAAAACAACTAAAGCATAAAAAGAATCAAACAAGCTAATTAACACACTAATGAATCAGCATACAGTGGAACCAAGAGCAACTTTGAGAGCACAAAAAGCTGTCCCAATAAGCTATTAAGACTAAACTAAAAGCACAACTAACAAGACAGGCTGGAAAACTTCACAAATCAGCAAAGATCAAAGAAATTGAGCCATTGATAAACAAGTTGTGGCTATAAGAAATTTAGTCCAACTAGTGGTGCAGGGGAGCCTAGTGCTTAACAGGCCAACTTTGGAACCAAATGTCAATAAGCAAATGACTTGTAGGATGCAATTTTCTTGTTGAATAAGGTAAATTAGCAACCAAAGATCACACAAAAACAACACTTATTCATTTTCAATCCATATTAAGCATTGTGCACATCCTAGAAAAAGTGTCCATTTCACAGTTAGGAGTTTTTGACTTTTTCACTTATTTGTGAAAGTTGACTTTCATGAGACTTAATCTAGATTTAAACACTGATTGTGTTAATACAAGCTATAATGCAACTACTCTTAAGCTAAGTTATCAACTTTAAAGCAAACACTAGGAATTTGAAGTCCTAAATTTTAACAGTTAACAGCAACAATAAGACTAAAAATCAATTTGACTTTTTAATGAAAAACCTAAGTAGTTATTGACTAATATGAGCTATTCTATCCTACTGGAACATGTCTAAAATGATTTTAACAACAACCAACAATTTCACAGTTGAACTATCAAATCCAAACACCCCTTATTGCAACTGTTTTCAAGATTAAACAAGTATTTCACTAAATGAGCAATCCTAATCACTTAACTAAGTTGAAGTAAGCTAAAACAGATTGAAAGAAACACAAATCACTAACTAATAACAACATTAATAAAGAATCACAAGGTATGAGTAAAATTTTGAGCAAAGCCTACTTGTCATCCAAGCATGTGAAACATCTGATAGCCAAGAACCATAGAACATCCTATATACCTCCCATGAGGTTACTAACCCATAGCCATCCATAATACACTATGCTCCATGCTTTCTTCTCTTCTCCTGTAATTTTTTTATTTTTCTTTGATTTTTTTTTTATTTTTTTGTATTTTTGAGTTTTTGAACTAAAAGCCTTTTAAAATGCTTATAAGCTTTGAAAGGCTTATAAACAAGCTTAAATGAGCTTAGATACTCACTGAACAACAATTCTTAACAACATAAAATGAAATTGAGGATTTCAAAATAGAAAATTGCATAAGATGGAAATAGAATGAAAACTTGGAATTAATAGTTGCAATAAGTTTCACATACACTAGAAAAGCGTATTACAATCTTTTTAAACTAAAAATTACACTGGAAATATAAAGCTTAAAAAAAACGACAATAAATTAAGCTAAAAATCTACACACAGCTGCTCCCACCATCTTTTTCATTTTATAGTGAACTTCTAGGGTTTGTGAAACCCTATGCCTCTTTCCCACTTCAATTATTAGCCTTTGGATGACTTTAAAACAATCTCAGCCTTTGAAAACCTTTTGGCGCCAAAACTTTATACCCACTTTTCTGGGTTGCTTGGAGAGTTTTGGGGGCAATTAATGCTTCTTGGAGGGTAGCTAAGGTTGGGGAGACAAGGTGAGGAGGGATTGAGGTGGAGGCATGGATGTGGTACTGGGTTGCAGACCCACGTGGGCTTGAGGAAGGAGAAGGGTCAAAGGAGGTTTGACTGGGGGGGAGTTATAAAAACGTGGGGAGTTATATTTTTGGGATGGGCCGGGTAATAATAAAAAGGGAATTGGGCTGGGATGGATTGGGTTGGACTTGGGTTGTGTTTATTTTGAGTTGGATTTGGATGATAATAAGAAAAAGGGTCCGGTTTGGTTTAAGAGTTACACAAGGACCATTTATGCAATTTATCCAAACTTCAAGGGCTGATTTTGCACCTTTTCCAAAGTAACCATAAGGACCAATCTTGCCAACTTTGATAAATCAAAGACCAAAAATGCCATTTTTTCCACTTATTTAATACCCAAGGACCATTTTTGACAGTTTTCAAAAGTTCAGGGACCTGTTTTGCCATTCACCCAAAAATTCATTCAAGGACCATTTTTGACAACTTAAGATATTTCAAGGACCTTGAATGATAAAACTCCACATTTTTAAACTCCAGGGACTATTTTTGCCAAACTTAGAAAGTTGGGGGACTGAAACTGCCAATTCTGCAAACTTTGCTCGTTTTTCATTTGTTTTTAAACATTTTGCATTTGAGACACATAAAACACGATCCTTGGATATTTTCATCATTTTGATGTGATTTTGCGTGTTTTCAGATGTTTTGTGTTTCAGAATTGACCAAAAATGATGAGTGTTTGAGCACTCATCACCCACCTTATTATTTTATTATTTTTTAAGCAATTTTACCCACTTTGTAGAAACTAGAAGGTGTTGAATAGTTTCACCGCTTAAATACATTTAAAAAATATATACTTTTTAAAAATCTTTTTAATTTGAAGTTATGTAATATCAATCACCAATATATGAACACAACAAATATGAACAATGATTAATAATAAAGTATGAAATAAAGAATAGTAAAAAGAAAGAACGATCAAACCAATAAGCAGAGATTTATAGTGGTTCGGCTACGAAGCTCTATCTTCGCCCTACTCCACTCCCCGAGTATCACACTCGAGAGTTCACAATCACTATGTCAACAAACTCCCTTCAGGCGGAGAAAATCGTACAACGTCGCTTACACTGATTTCCGACACTAAGCTAAATGTCGAGTTCTAATCTTAGCTAGAACCAATCTACACTCACACTTGTATTTTCAGGATCACAATACTAACCGATATACACACAATACTTTCGGGCTTACACATAGTCCGGATCTACCAATATTACAAGAATAGAGATTAAGAGAGTTTAGATAAAGAAGAGAATCGTAACAAAGGTTACGTATATAATGCCTATTCTACAGCACTTTGTTTCTTGGCAAATACGAGAGTTCTTCTCTTTGCACTTTGAAGGAAGAAAGAATGTGATCGCTTATAAACAAATAATAATAAGTTAATGTGATCAAAGAAGAGATGATAAGAAAATAGAAAGCTATGTGCTCAAGAGGTGTGAAAAACTGTTGAAAATGGTCCAGTATTTATAGGCACAAAGAGAAGCATGGAGGGTCCCAAATATATGGACGGTCCCATATATATCTGGAGGACGGTCATGTTTTTGAAGGTGGTATCCTTTTTGGGGGGAAAACTAGATTTTTGAATATATACCTTTAATAAAACATTTCTTATAAATACAAATATAATTTGTATAATTTATTTTTGCAAAAAGGTTTTGTCACATTTATAAAAATTTGAGGTTTAAGGACAAAAATAATTGTTTGATCACTTAACTAATTTGGTATATTGTTTGTTCATACCTTAAGTGATATTGTGTCGAAATGGACTTTCACGACTAATAACTTATTAAGTATATTTTTACATAACATGTTTTTACATTTTGTGATTATCAAAACTAATGGAGGTCGAAAGATATAAATAACATTTTTGACATTATTTGTATTAACAATCTTCCCATTTTTGATAATTACAAAATATAAGCTCATTTATATATTTAAATAAGTTTTTAGTGAGCTTTAGTCCATTTCTCCCCTTGATTAGTGCTCCCCCTTGATGAGGGCACTGAGGAATCAAGCTATGGTGACGTGCTACAAAAATAAGTTAAAGTGCAATAGTCATACAACAAGAAATGAAAGATGGAATCAGTCCAGGGACGATCCTAAATACAGATAGACGGTCCCTTATATATCTGGGACCACCTGTCTATTTACAGGACCGCCACCAGTGGCGTGTTTAAAGCAGATGATGAAATTTTCTGAAACTTTGCATTTTTTAAAGTTGCCTAGTTAATACGAAGATATGGCTATAAATGCAATCATCACAAGTGCCACAGTAATACTACTTGATAAGAAACTTTCATTAAGAATAGAGAACAAGCCATACATAAGGTATGACATTACAATAAAATTAAAAACTATCCTAGTAAGTCAATGCTCTAGAATTGCTTGGCCTAAAAGTAGAAGATTTATTATGAACTAAACAAGTTGATATGTTTAGTTGGATGGCGGAGGGAAGGGTGGTGGAATGGGAGTGTTTGGAGGTGGTGAGAATCGAGGAGATAAGATAAGAGAATTGATGAAATTAAGATCATGTCGAAGAGATTGAAATTGGTTACGGTTATAGATGCAACATAAGCAATGACTCTCATGAATGTTAACTTGATCTAGAGTTGGGTGATGATTCATGGGTGGTAGTTTTTGTCCTTGAGCAATGATTGCATTTAGAAGATGCAATTCAATGAGAGTTGAAAACTCAAGAGCCCTAGTTGATTGTTGGGTGGTTTGATTTGTGATTGGAGTTAGTGAAGGAGATGGTAGAGGTGATCGTTATGTGGGGAAGAGGAGGATTCCTTGATAGGTTGGGAAGAAAAGAAATAAAAGGAAGAGGAGGATGCTTCTTTGAAAGAAGTTGGTTGTAGAGTGTTATCGGGGAATGTGTTAGTTGTGATCATGGTAGCTTCATTTTGTATGGGATGATCAAGGTTTTGCTTTTTCCTCCATATGGGCTTAACAAAAATTCTAGAAGGTGTTAATACAAATATCGCCTAAAAACGTTATTTATATTTTAACGATCTTTGCTAAGTTTTGTTAATGACAAAGCACAAACTTTAGATTGTAATAAAAACATCACTTTAGTTTCTAAGTCTTATAAAACTAGACTTTGCATTTCTATTTAAACATAAACATGGTTTTATATCTTTAAATGGAAACATCATGTCATGCATTCATGAATAGGTTATGTGTTTAACTTGCCATGTAAACCTTGCATGTTTTGGAAGTATTCCAAATGTGATTCAATGCATGAAGTCTAGCAATAAGTTGATGTGACTAATGTCTTTAAGTAGAATTGTCACATCAAGCATTCATGTGTGTCTAACTTGTCATAATACTTGCTTACACACCTAGGTAGTATTACATGTTAGCATTTACTTGATATGACATTACTTGGCTTGCTCATAAATGTCATCCTAACATGTTTCTAGTTTGTCTTGTCACATCATGCTCATAACTAGCTTTTGTCATTATGCAATTAAGGTAAGATTGTGTGTTTGACTCATCATAAGCTTGAGTTATGTTTTGCTAGCATTTAGGATTGATGTGACATTGTTTGTAAAGAGTCTTGCATGCTTTGATTGTGTTGTGTCACATCATGTTTGTAAGTAGTTCATGCATCATCAATATACACTCATAAGTTAGTTTGTGTGTTTGACCATCTTTGGTACTTACACAACTTTGGAAGTACTCTTCCTTGAGTCAATGCATGATATTATGTGATGTGACTTTACTTGTCTTGGAGAGATTTTACTTTGTGTGCAAGGTTGGACTTGACAGTCCTGGCGGAACCCTGGAGCAACACGGACGGAACCCTTGTGAGGGTTCCGCCGGGTCCGCCAGAACTGACATCTTGTTGAGTATAAATACAAGACAACTTGCAAGAAATCCCTCATCACTTTAGGCCATATTATTCACATATACTCTCTTCTAACTCAGTAACATTTGACTTGTGTGATTCTCTTATGTAGCAAAGGAGTTCACAAGGTCATTCAAGAAGTTACAAGTTTCAACACAAAGTTGCAAGACTTGTTAGCTTGGTCATGTATAAGCTTAGGTAGTTTATACTTCATGTGTATTGTGTATCAAGTGATCGGTTAGTATTTTAGGCCTCAAAATACATAGTGTGTCGGGAGTTGTTGTACCCTTGTAAAAGAACTATCGGGAGTGGTTGTACCCTTGGTAAAGAACTCGACATCTAGCCTTGTGTCGGAAAAAGGAATTAGGCGACGTTAGGTTGGTTCTACCTCGAACTAGAACTCGGTATCTAGCTTTGTACCGGATAAAGTGTAAGCGACGAATGTAAAGGTTTCTCCACCGAGAAGGAGTTTGTTGATAGTGCTTGAAACTCTCGAGTTGGATACTCGGGGCGTGGACGTAGGGCAAGGACAAGTGAGGTCCTTGTAGCCGAACCACGATAAACAATCGTGTTGTGGTTTGATCGTTCTATCTCTTTACTTGCATGTTTTACATATTGTGTTTAGTTTACATATTGTCTTTGAGTTGGTCAAAGTGTTTCAATTCACATCTTAAAGTAAAACGTCAAGTATATCTTTGATTAAAACGGATAGTTTTCAAAAGATAATTAACGTAAAAAGCGGTAAACTATTCAACCCCCCTTCTAGTTTTCCACAATTGGCATCAGGAGCTACGTTACTCAAGTTCTTTAAAATATATTGTATTTTAAAACTTGGATCGATCCATGGATTTTGAAAATCTCAAAGAAGGGAAATTTATTCAAAAGCTACCGCTATTTGAAAAAGAAAGTTTTCTTGAATGGAAAAGCAAATTTGAGGGCTATGTGAGATCAATTGATCAAGATCTTTGGCATGTCATTTCTATTGGTGATTTCAAACCAACGAAATCAAGTTTTGATAATCAAAAGGGTTATCCCAATCTTTATAAAAACATTAAAGCTAAGAAAATGATTTATAAAGCTTTGCCAAAGAATGAGCATGAAAAAGTCTTTTTGTGTCAAACGGCTAATGATATTTGGAAAAATATTCTAAACCGTCATCAAGAAATATGTCAAGTCAAAGATGATCAATTTGATCTTACATATGAATTAGAAGTCTTAGAAAGACTAATAGATAGACACTTACTCGAAAATTATACATGTACTACTAGTTTAAATGTTTTGAATGAAGGTACAAGTGAAGATGAGTACGTGTGTCTTGATGAACTTGCTTGTGAATCATGGAATGAAACGGAAGTGGAGGAAGACAATGATCCGGTGGGTGATTGTCAATCCATTGAAACGACAAGCAAGGTACATGTTGAAAACAAACATTTTTGCTTTGACACATTCATCTTAGAATTTTCAAGAATAGAAAATGAGTCTAAACTTTTAGGTAACATGAACCTAAAAACTATCTTTAACAATGAGTCTTCAAAAGTTTTCATGAATGACTTTGAAAAAGAAATCTTGTTAGAAGATAAAATGTCTAGACTTAAGAGTGGTGTTGAAATTGATCTAGAATGTAAGCTTTGTCTAGATCACAAACATGAGATTAAAAAGCAAAATGAAAAAGGAAAGATGTTGGCTAAATTTGATGAAAGCTCAAAATCTTTTGAAAGAATGTTAAAAAGTCAAAAGTCGTTTGAAGATAAAACCGGATTAGGATTTGACTCAAAAGGACCATCAACAAGTGAAACTAAGCAAGTAAATTTTGTTAAACCTAGAAGAGAGATGTAGTGATGATCTCTAATGGAAACTCATGATAAAAGGCATTAAGAATATCATGTTTTATGCTTTTATATGATCTTCTAACCCTCTTGGATACATGAGTTTAATTGAGTCATCAAGCATGTCGTCAAAACAAAGATGTTACGCTTTGAGCTTACCATCTTGGTTGCATCGCATTACAACTTAAAAGGTACGCATTCCTTTTACTTGCCTTTGGTTGCCTTTTGCACTATGTGTTTTGCTATGTGTTACTAGTAAGTATGTATCCTAAATGTGTTTACGTGCTAATAGTGATAACATAGATTTTCTTCTAAAAAGTACTTAGTGACTAGTACTAGTAGGAGATATAAGGTGCTTCGGTTTTTTTAACCATCAAGAGATAAGACACGAGAAACTCTTGAGTAAGTCTTACGTAACTCTTGTTTACAAGTTGGCTAACTAAGAATTTCCTTAGTGAGAATGTCTTGCACCTTTGTGATGCTTGCAAAACAAATGTTTGATAAACAACGTTTTTAAACATCATATTTTTGTGTCTCAAATTATGTTTGATGTCAAAAGTAATCTTGAAAAAAATCTCACATAAAACACATAAAGTGAAAATAATCACATTGGAATACATTTAGATGTGTGGGTGACAAGCAAGTCAAAAACATCTAGGATCTACACATCAAATACGACATGTAGTCTTATGATGTTGTACTTCTTGGACTTTTTCAAAGACAATAAAACTTTTAGTGTTTTAAGCAAGGAAACCTAAAGAGTCGAGGAATCATTGAATATAATATTTAACGAAAGATCACCTCCTTCTAAGAAATCATCTTTGGTAGATGACAACTTAGTCTAAAGTCCAATAATGATAAAGATTTGAAATAACATCTTCTCATCTTTAATCAAACACCGAATTAAGTATATTTGACATAAGTCACA
>LBNU01030314.1:17165-44869 GCA_014162995.1 Artemisia annua
GAGAAGAAAACTTTGTTCTTTTTATCACAAATTTGTGATACTGAGAACAAATTAAAGTGCTGCAGTTCCTTTACATAAAGTACATTTTCAAAATCCAGCATGGGTGTTCTGATAGTTCCTCTCCCTGTGATTCTACCATTTCCTCCACCAAAGGACACATTACCTCCACCTTCTATGGGGACAAAATTAATCATCTTTTCTCTGTTCCCTGACATGCTCCTTGAACAGCCACTATCTACTATGCCAACTTCTTTACTTAGTAAGGGATGATCCTATAACAACAACAAAAAAATATACAAAATATAAGTACACTTTGGAGACTCAAGTCATGACTGACTTGAGCCTGCCTTGTGGATCATAAGAAGTAGGCCATGTAGATCTATAAGATCCGCCATTGTTCTTGGATCTTCTTTGATAAGTAGATCCCCTGTTAGTCCAAGAACAACCTGCTGAGGGCTTAATAGCAGTATCCCATGGTGCCCCCAACCCATATACATAGGTTGATAATAACTAGGCCAATAACCATTCTGATAATAAGGAGAAATAGGTCTAGGGAATGGTCTTGCAACATGTCTTTTCCTATATGATGGAAAAGTTCTGTCAGCAGGAACTGATGCCTCAGCAGATGCTGATTTATCAGCAGTATTGTATCTGCTGTTAGATTGAGTTGCTTGTGGAACATAAGCTGGTATGTCATTAACACGTTTCCACATTGGTCTAGGTTTCTTAGCACAGTCACCCATTCTTTGCTCATGAAAATTACAATCCTTAATTAAATGAGATTTGCTTACACACACAAAACATTTCTTCTTTCTAGAAGATTTATTAACATTAAAAGGAGTTCTATTGAAAGCATTCAAACCACAAACATTAACAGAATTGTTTTTGATAGAATTAACATTATTGGTTTGCAAAGAATTAAATAACAAGTCTTCAGAAGAAACTATCCTTGAATTGGATTCATCAGCAGCAACTCCTAGAGGCTTGTTTGAGGACTTGGGTGAAGGCTTGAAAGAGGTCTTGGGAAGGTCTGACTTATCACTTGAATCACAGCTTTCATAGGCAGTAGACCCTTTGTCAGAAGACTTGTCACTGCAAGAGACAGAGTCAGCATTATTAGTAACAGGGTCAGATAAGTCACTTGACTTTTTGCCATATAAATGATGTGATCCATCAAAGTCAACTGTAATTGATAGGTCAATGGGCATATGTTCACCTCTAATGGGACCAGGGACAGCATGTAAGGTGCCTTCTTTAACATAGTTTGCTAATCCTGCTGGTGTAGTTTTTCTACTGTCATCCCTAGCTTCTAATCCTACATATTTCTTAAAACCTAATCCTATACTAGAATTTACAGTTTGAGTACCATACAAACTTCTAGCTAAATTATCACCTGATATTAACCACTTCTTATGTGTAGCTATTTCAGTATCTAGCTTCTCTTGAAGAACTTGTTTATCAGATTCTAAATTAGCTTTTAACTTCTTAGTATAGATTAACTCATCTTGAGCACATTTTAATTCCTGTTTTAACCCTTTTATTTCCTCCTCATAAGCAACTTGATTCTTCTGAAACCAAATCTTTTGTTTTTCTACTATTTTTAGACCATGTTTATATGACTCAAGGTCTTTATAACACTCATTATATTTAGGTTTCAATTCATCATATTGTTCTTTAAGTTCATTATATCTTACACTACAACCAAACACACAGTTATGTACCTGAGAGATGCCCATAAGAGCAAATTGATCATGAGAATCCTCTGAAGTACAGCTTGCCAGCAGTCCACTCTGATCACTATCACCATCACTTCTCTCATGAGCCTTCCAGTCAACATGATCATCCAAAGTGATCAAGGCTGTGGGATATCCAGTTTTGGCAGTATCAACTTCCCCTTGTTTCTGCTGATAGGTAGAATACCTAACCTCATCAGTAGATTTCCTATCCTTGCATTCTCTAGAGAAGTGACCCATTTGACCACAAGTGTAACACTTGATCTTCCTTCTGTCAAACCTGGCTGAATCCCTGCCATTGAAACCAAACTTCCTCCCAGCCTTTTTCTCAAATCTCTTGATGCTTAATGAAAGCATAGCCACCTGCCACTTCAAGTTCATCTCTTCCATATCCAATGGATCCACCTGTTCAAAGTCCTCATAGGAGAGTTGCTGCTGAGATTCACAATCAGCAACAAAAGAGTGAAGTACATCTTCCAACACACTACCAGAAGAATGTGATTTGGTTGGTGTGTATGAAGATGATGCAGATGAAATTGGACTTGAACTAGGAGGCATTATATTGGATGTAGAACCAACAAAAGCTGAGTAATTGGGAGTAGTTGAACGAATAGGACTTTTGACATCTGGTTCAAGAGTTTTGAGCTTGTTGTATAAATCATCAAAACTCATCATGTCCAATCCACCCTTAGCTTTGAGTGCAATACTTACTTGAAGCCATGATGGAGGCAAGGATCTTAAGAATTTAGCATTGCAATCTTCATTGTCTGGCCTTGCCTTCAGCTGATTCAATTGGCTCAGAATCTTATGAAATTTGTCATAACCCTTGTGGATACCTTCTTCCTCAGTGATCTGAAACTCTTGAAACTGCTGCTTCAGCATTGACTTCCTCATCCTTCTTGACTCATCATTCCCACCCAATCTAGCTTTAATTGCCATCCAGATATCCTTTGCATTAGTCATGAAGTGAAAATCACCCAAGTGATCTGGTGGTATACTTGAAGAAGAATAGTTCTCACTTTATTTTCCCTCTGAAGAGCAAGAACCTCCTCAGCAGATGTAGGATCAAGATAGTATATTCTACCATCTGCGTCAGTGCCAGTCCTCTTTGGGCTGTTACCTTTAAGGACCACCTTCCAAAGATTATGATCAATGTTGGTAATCCAGTTCTGCATCTGCATCGCCCAGAGTTCATACTCTTCTTTCTTAAGGTAGGGGAATTTTACATTGCTGTTAGTGAGAGTGAGGTGATGAAGGGATGCTGTGTTTTGATTGTGTGTTGTATCTGACTCAGTGTCAGATCAAGGCATGATGTAAGGTTGTGTTGTTGAGGAGTGTGTAAAAAGTTGATATTCTTAGTATCACAGAGACTCTCCCGAGGCTCTGATACCACTTGTTGAAACTAATACCCTTGATAGATCTTGTTGCTCTCGTTGATTGTTAGCAGTGTCTATGTAATCACAAACACTCTAATAGAGAATCTCCAAAGCTTGTATTTTAATGCGGAAAACAAATACAAACAGAAACAATGAATACTAAGAACGTTTAATCCTCTATGGATCTTTTATATAATAAGAACTTGTTTTTCAAAACTCTAAAAAAAAAACTCCTATAGAACATAAACCTGTGTTCCTTTTATAGACAAGGAACCCTAACCTTAAACCGTTTCGCAAGAAACGTATATTCTATAAACTCTAAACAATATGCATTATCTTTTTCTAATATTACTCATGCATATCCAAACTATATTACAAAATACGCGGTTTAACTATATCCGCAGAAACTAAATATGCTGAAACTTAGTCTTCAGTAGTAACACTTCTTCAGCAGAATCTATCTCTTCAGCAGATTCCATCAGCATGTTCCATCAGCAGAATTCTCACTTAGTAGAATTCCCAACAAATTATAAAAAGTTTATAAAAATTATTATTATACTATTTTACTAATTATTTACTTAATTATTAATTAAAAGCTAATTACACTAATTTAATTAATAAAAATAGCAAATGAACAGTAACAATTATGAAACTAATTTTTGAAAATACTATATGATTTATAAAACCTTGGAAAAATATAAAAAGGTACTAGTGATTAAAATTAAACAGTAAGGGGTTTTATTTTTTTGGTTTTTTTAATTAAAACTAATTTAATTATTATTAATTATTATAAATACTAAATGAAAAGATAAAATTATGAAATTTTTTATATAAATACTATGCTAGTTCAGAAAAGTACTAAGTGCTTAATGAAAAAGTTGAAAAATAAGCTAAATAGCTAAAACTTCTTAAATAGAAGCTATCACTATTTTAAAAAATGATGATTTTTGGATTTTTCTTTTTGAGAATTGATTAGACACTAAAAATAAGCAACTTTTACAAAAACAAATTTTATAAAACTCAAAAATAAGCTGTATGCAACTTAATAAGCTTGACAGATTGATTTTAGCCTTTTTTTTTTTTTTTTTTTTTTTTTCTTCTTTTTTTTTATGGATTTATGAATGAGAAAAGCTACCAATAAGCTACACAGGGTACTTTAAGCTATAAACAAGTGATATGCACACAAATAAGCCAGAAATGACCAATAAGCACAAAGGAATAAGCCAGAACACAGAATTAAGCAAATCAAAAACACACAGACACAAACAGGTAACAAGGGCTATCTACAGCCCTTTGTGGGGCCCACAGGATTGATCAAGGATACAAACCAAAAGGGGATCTAAAAAGCTGGCTAGGTAGGCTTTCCAAAAAGCCAAGGCTCAAGCACTGGGGTCCACTAATAAGCTTGTGAGAAGCTTGTAAAGTGGCTTGCAAACACTGACCACTCAGTGTATGCAGTAAGGTGTGGATGATTTGGGAGGAAAAATAAGCTATGGGCAAGACTTCTAGGGACCAAAATAAGCATTGGACTAATGAGATAAGCTAGTGAGCTTTCCAAAAAGCCAAAGGTTGGGGTCTAGGGTTCACAAATAAGCTCTGTGTGAGCTTATGAAGATTATGCAAACACTGTGACACAGGGGAGCTTTTTGTCAACTGGGCAACTTTGAGACTGCTTATTTATAAGCAAATGGACTCCAAATTCAGATTTTCTTTTTGAAATAAGTTCACAAGCAACAAAATAACTCAAAAGAATAAAAAGTTTGGATTTCCATTCCCTAATGAATTCAACAATTGATCTGGGAGATTTGTCCAACTTGACAGACTTGGAAATTTGACTTTGTGAGATTTATGAAATCTTTGACTATTATGAACTTTGATCACTTCTTACTGATTATTGATGATGTTTTAAGCTAAAAGGAACCTAAATCTAGCAATCTCAACAAGTTTTAAGACTGAATTGATGAAATGCTAACCTAATTCCTACACAGTGTATGCAAAGATGGATTTAAAAGATGAATTTGACTTTCTATCAAACAAGACTAGGTTTTTATGATTGAAATGTAACAATAGAGAACAACAAATAAGACAGGCCTGCACACAGATTTGACATCAAATCCAAACAATCCTTTTACTGAACTAATTTGTGATTTTTAAAAGGTTTGTTTATTTTAGACCATAAGACTAAGGCATAAGCACATATATTGCTGTAATAAGCTAAAATGAACACCTAAGTACCAAGAATAACAACAAATGACCAAGGATTACTAAAATGCTACAAAGGCAGTTAAATTAGAAATGAGCAATAAGTAAATCCAAAGAACAAACAGATAATTACTAGCAACTATATCACATATTATCACTAAATGAGCACAGAAAATACAAAGATAAGAACTTATAAGGAATTCTACAGTGAAAGGTAAAAATTGAACAAAGGGCTTACAAAGAGCACTCCAAGCTTAAACCAAGAACCAGGACCAAAGAACCATACCTATAGGTTCTCCATAGAACCACTAACCCACAGCCATCCAATATTTACTGTGCTCCAGCCATCGTCACTTCAACCTGCAAATTTTTTATTTTTCTTTGATTTATCTGATTTTTTTGTATTTTTTTGTTT
Source organism: Artemisia annua (assembly GCA_014162995.1). Taxonomy (NCBI): domain Eukaryota; kingdom Viridiplantae; phylum Streptophyta; class Magnoliopsida; order Asterales; family Asteraceae; genus Artemisia; species Artemisia annua. The sequence continues at coordinate 22,892 of LBNU01030314.1, forward strand.
TTTTCTTTCTAGGTCATGCGAAGGGGGCCAGTCCAAGATCGTACTGTTCCTCTACAAAGACAACACCACAGTACAAATGATATTTTGAGAGAAAATTTGCATAAACTGAATTATAAAAGGAAACTTGAAAATATGATTGAAGAAAGGTTAAATTACATTAAAGATACTGAGTACAAGCTTTTAAAGCCAAAGATTACAATTACAATTGAGAATTTATGAAAAACGACCTATAATTATGCTAATTAACTACTACTCCATCTCTACTCCATCTCTTTCCTTTTATAGCCACCAATTAGGGTTTATGTGATCTTCTGAGCATTTGCCATCATTAATCCTAGCCATTGGATGAGTTTGGAGTGATCTCAGCCTTTAAATCTTTTTGGCGCCAAAATGAGAAATAACAATTTGTCTGTATTTTTATAGCAAGAGGGGGTGGTAGCATTTATTGCTTGTTGTCTTGTTAGGTATATGGTGGGTTGGGCGGTGGATTTGACAAGGATGGTGGGGGTGGTGGATGTGATGGTTGCAGCAAGTTGGGTTGAAGAAGGAGGGAAAGGGGTGAGGGTCAAATGGGGTTTGACTAGGTTATAAATAACGGGGGTGTTTTGTTTGTTTGGTGTTGGGCCAGGATGGAATGGGCCAAGGGAAGGATGGGCTGGATGGGTTGTGTTTGTGTTTTGGGTTGGATTTGGATTTTTGGGTTTATTAGTAATACTTAGGATCCGTTTTGTTTAGGAATTATTACAATGACCAAAAGTGTAATTTCTTAATTTTGAAGGGTTGGGTTTGACAACTTTCCAAAGGTACTTGCAAGGGTAAAACTTGCCAAGGCTCAATAGTGTAAGGACCATAGTTGACCTTTCCACCTTTGAAATTCCCAGGGTCTAAATCTGCTAATTGTGAAACTTCAGGGACCAAACTTGTAAATTCTCCAAACTTTTCACCCAAGGACCATTTTTTCCAAAGTTCAATAACACAAGGACCATGATTGATAATTTCCAAAATTTTAATCCCAGGGACCATTTTTGACAATCTTGCAAAGTTCAGGGACCAATTTTTTAAACTTTTGAAACTTTTCACCCAAGGACCATTTTTGATAACTTTTGACTTTCAAAGGACTTGGGTTGACTTTTCTTACAAAACAAATGCTCAGGGACTGATTTTGTCAAGTTTTGAAAGTTGAGGGATTGAAACTGCCAATTATGCAAACTTTGTTCGCTTTTCATCTGTTTTTAATCATTTTGCACCTGAAACATATAAAACACAATCCAGGGATATTTTCTGTATTTTGAGGCATTTTTGAGTGTTTTTAAATGTTTTTGGAGTTCAGATAAGACAAAAATGATGAGTTATTACACACTCATCAATCCCCCACACTAAAATATTGCTAGTCCCTAGCAATCCTNTGACAACTTTCCAAAGGTACTTGCAAGGGTAAAACTTGCCAAGGCTCAATAGTGTAAGGACCATAGTTGACCTTTCCACCTTTGAAATTCCCAGGGTCTAAATCTGCTAATTGTGAAACTTCAGGGACCAAACTTGTAAATTCTCCAAACTTTTCACCCAAGGACCATTTTTTCCAAAGTTCAATAACACAAGGACCATGATTGATAATTTCCAAAATTTTAATCCCAGGGACCATTTTTGACAATCTTGCAAAGTTCAGTTACCAATTTTTTAAACTTTTGAAACTTTTCACCCAAGGACCATTTTTGATAACTTTTGACTTTCAAAGGACTTGGGTTGACTTTTCTTACAAAACAAATGCTCAGGGACTGATTTTGTCAAGTTTTGAAAGTTGAGGGATTGAAACTGCCAATTATGCAAACTTTGTTCGTTTTTCATCTGTTTTTAATCATTTTGCACCTGAAACATATAAAACACAATCCAGGGATATTTTCTGTATTTTGAGGCATTTTTGAGTGTTTTTAAATGTTTTTGGAGTTCAAATAAGACAAAAATGATGAGTTATTACACACTCATCAATCCCCCACACTAAAATATTGCTAGTCCCTAGCAATCCTTTATGAAAATTTAATGGATTTGATGTCTCTTTACCAAAAGCCATTACTTCTGGAGTAGCCAAATGTTTTAGTATGATACTTTGGTACATTGATAACCAAATGATTTTGAGCAAACCATCAGCTGTCAACGGATTTGATTTGTCTTTACCAAAAGCTGTTTGCTTTTGGACTAGCCAACTCTTTGATAGAATAAAATTATCATCTTGGTGAGCTGATTACCAATTATGGTTTTCCACTGCCTTTACCACAAGCCATAACCTTGCGGGCTAGCCAACTCTTCACTATCAAAGATATGGTGAGCTGAATACCATACAATTTTTGGCAAATTGTCAGCCGTAAACGGATTTGAGATATCTTTACCTAGAGCTGTTTGCTCTCGGATTAGCCAGTCCTTATGTGGGTTAGACATGGTGGACTGATAACCATTTGTCGTGTTAGTGCAAAGCACTTCCACCAAGAAAAATTTTTTAAAAAATTTTGGCAAAAATGGGGGTATTAGGGCACTAAAAGGTACAAATATGATCAAATTCGCCAGAACTACCCCCCACACTTAGAATTGAATATTGCCCTCAATATTCAGAGTACCGGCTATTATGCCGACACTTTGAAACGTAAAAAGCTTAGATTGAGGCAAGTATGGGAACACCATTTTTTTTTTTGAAAAATTTATATACATGGTAACAATAGCAGGGGCAACTCCCCCACACTTAGGTGTTAGAAAAGAGAAAGAAGTCAGAGACATGGGTGAAAACCCATGTTTTGCTAATGTTTTTGTTCACCGAGTCACTAGCTTGACTCGATCCCCGCATTCATTGTTTCATGGGGAAAGTTTGAAGATCTGGGACAACCATGGGTGGTATGTCCTCTCCAAAGTAGTGCTTTAACCGATGGCCATTCACTTTGAAATTTGGACCGTCATTTTGAGATAGTTCAACGGTACCATATGGATAAACTTTTGCAATGGTTAATGGTCCAGTCCAGCGGGTTTTGAGTTTACCCGAGAAGATCTTTAATCGTGAATTGAAAAGAAGGACTCGATCACCAACGTTGAAAACGCGGTTCTTTAATTTTGAGTCGTGAATCTTCTTTGTTTTTTCCTTGTAGATCAAAGAGTTCTCGTATGCCTAATCACGAAGTTCATTTAATTCACTCAGCTAAACTTTACGGTGATCACCCGCTGTCTGAAGGTCGAAGTTAGCATGTTTCAAGGCCCAGTAGGCTTTGTGCTCAAGTTCAATCGGTAANGGTATGTCCTCTCCAAAGTAGTGCTTTAACCGATGGCCATTCACTTTGAAATTTGGACCGTCATTTTGAGATAGTTCAACGGTACCATATGGATAAACTTTTGCAATGGTGAATGGTCCAGTCCAGCGGGTTTTGAGTTTACCCGAGAAGATCGTTAATCGTGAATTGAAAAGAAGGACTCGATCACCAACGTTGAAAACGCGGTTCTTTAATTTTGAGTCGTGAATCTTCTTTGTTTTTTCCTTGTAGATCAAAGAGTTCTCGTATGCCTAATCACGAAGTTCATTTAATTCACTCAGCTAAACTTTACGGTGATCACCCGCTGTCTGAAGGTTGAAGTTAGCATGTTTCAAGGCCCAGTAGGCTTTGTGCTCAAGTTCAATCGGTAAATGACACGCCTTTCCGTACACAAGCTTGTAGGGAGTACACCCGATGGGTATTTTATATGTTGTACGGAAGGCCCAAAGTGCATCATCTAGTTTATCCGACCAAGAGGCACGATTTTCACCTACGGTCCTTTCTAGAATTCTTTTAATACCACGGTTGGAAACTTCCACTTGCCCACTTGTTTGGGGGTGATACGCGGTGGAAAGACGGTGAGTTACACTATACTTTTGCATGACTTTGTCAAATTTGTCATTGCAGAAATGCGTGCCACGATCACTAATAATGGCACGTGGAGCTCCAAACCTTGCAAACAGAGACTTCAAGAATTTTACAACTACTCGGGCGTCATTGGTGGGTAATGCTTTCGCCTCAACCCATTTTGACAAGTAGTCAACAGCCACGAGAATGTATTTGTTTCCTCGAGATGATACAAATGGCCCCATAAAGTCAATTCCCCATACGTCAAAAATTTCACAAACTTGAATTGCATTTTGTGGCATTTCATTCCTTTGTGAATTATTCCCATGACGCTGACAAGCGTCACAAGTTTTGACAAAGTCATGAGCATCTTTGTAGATTGTGGGCCAGTAGAAACCGGAATCAAACACCTTTTTGGCGGTGTAATTTGGGCTATGATGTCCCCCAGTAGGTCCAGCATGACAAGCTTTAAGAATATCAATGGCTTCTTTACCATGAACACACCACCGGATGACTTGATCCGCACAGATTTTGAATAGATAGGGGTCGTCCCAGAAGTAATGTTTAACATCTTTGAAGAACTTATTCTTCTGTTGGGACGATATCCCTTTCACAACAAAGTTACCCGCATGGTAGTTTGCAAAGTCGGCAAACCATGGGGTAGTAGAATCACCACCAAAAGAGATCACACTGAGTGTCTCGAGAGGAAATATTTCATTTATCTCCTTTTTCTTGAACACATCCTGGTGAGGGTTCTCTAATCTGTATAAATGATCAGCCGCTAGGTTCTAAGCTCCTTTTTTATCACGGATGATGATATCAAATTCTTGCAGGAGGAGAACCCATCGGAGCAATCTCGGCTTTGCATCTTGTTTGGCAAAGAGATATTTCAGAGCCGAGTGATCCGTATATACTATGCATTTTGTCAGGATTAAGTATGGCCGGAATTTCTCAAAAGCATACACCACGGCTAATAATTCTTTTTCCGTTGTGGTGTAATGATTCTGAGCCTCAGTCATAGTTTTGCTTGCATAATGTATAGGCTGAAAGTGTTTTGTTTTGCGTTGCCCCAAGACCGCACCTATAGCAAAATCACTTGCATCGCACATGAGTTCAAAAGGTAGGTCCCAATCGGGGGCAACTAGGATGGGTGCTTCTGTAAGCTTTTTCTTCAGAGTCTAAAAAGCTTTGATGCACTCGGGAGAGAAGATGAAAGGAGCATCTTTCTCAAGAAGATGAGTCATGGGCCGGGCGATTTTAGAAAAATCTTGTATGAATCTACGATAGAATCCGGCATGACCAAGGAAACTCCTGACACCTTTGACAGTGGTGGGATGAGGTAATTTAGCAATGACATCAACTTTAGCTCTGTCAACCTCAATCTCGTTCTTAGAAATCTTATGGCCAAGGACAATGCCCTCTTTGACCATAAAGTGACTTTTCTCCCAATTTAGACAAAGATTGGTGTCTTCACACCATTTTAGCATGNTCTTGTATGAATCTACGATAGAATCCGGCATGACCAAGGAAACTCCTGACACCTTTGACAGTGGTGGGATGAGGTAATTTAGCAATGACATCAACTTTAGCTCTGTCAACCTCAATCTCGTTCTTAGAAATCTTATGGCCAAGGACAATGCCCTCTTTGACCATAAAGTGACTTTTCTCCCAATTTAGACAAAGATTGGTGTCTTCACACCATTTTAGCATGTTTTCTAAATGGGAGAGACATGATTGGAAAGAATCCATAATGACCGAGAAGTCATCCATAAAGACCTCCATAGTTTTCCCGATCAGGTCATGAAATATGGCCATCATACACCTTTGGAACGTGCCTGGAGCATTACATAAGCCGAATGGCATACGTCGGTAGGCAAAAGTTCCGTAGGGGCATGTAAAGGTGGTCTTTTCTTGATCTTGCGGATCAGTGGGAATCTGAAAGTAACCCAAGAAACCGTCTAGGAAACAATAGTACTCGTTCCCCGCTAATCTCTCGAGCATTTGTTCCATGAAAGGTAGAGGAAAATGGTCTTTACGGGTAGCGTCATTTAACTTTCGATAGTCAATGCTCACACGCCATCCCGTAACCAATCGAGTTGGAATCAACTCGTTTTCTTCATTTGTGACAACATTAATGCCACCCTTTTTAGGAACACAGTGAATGGGACTAACCCAAGGACTATCAGAGATAGGGTAAATCAATCCGGCATCAAGAAGTTTGATAACTTCTTGTTTGATAACCTCGTGAATTTTAGGATTAACCCTTCTCTGCTGTTGGACTGCTGGTTTGAAGTCATCCTCCATTAAGATTTTGTGGGTACAAAATTCTGGGTTAATACCCTTGATATCGGAGAGTTTCCAAGCAATAGCTTGCTTGTGTGACTTTAAAACCTTTATAAGAGCAGCCTTTTCCTAATCACTTAAGTCTTTTGCAATTATGACGGGTAATTTATCATCACCCTCCAGAAATGCGTATTCGAGATGAGGTGGTAAGTCCTTAAGTTCGACCTCAGGAAATTCATCAGTTTTCTCAACATATTTGATTTCCTCTTTATGAAGTTTTTGTGGAAGAACGGGAGGAGGAGAGGGATCTTCATTCAATAGCTTTTCAAGGAGAAGTATATCCCTTTCCGGGTCAATCTCTTGGTTATCAATTCTATCTGGAATCGAATCACTTTTGAGAAAGGCCTCTATTTCCTCTAAGATGAAGTCACTTCCCTCAAACGGAATTAGGGTAGGAGAAGAATTAGCAATGATAGGTTGAGAGGAGGGAATGGGATTGCCACTCAAAGAATTATTGGTGAAACCAAGAATTTCTTGAGAATACTCTTCCGAAGCAACATCGATGACATCGATTCTATTAACTTCCGCTGAGTCATAATAGGAAAAGTACCTCGAATTTTGATCAAGGTTGAATGTGATGGCTTCATTACGAACACGCAGAATGATTTCTTCATCATAAACATCGATCAAAGCACGACCCGTTCTTAGGAATCCCCTCCCTAAAATGAGAGGAACCCTCGGATCTGCATCGAAATCAACAATCACGAAATATGCAGGAAATTGGAACTTTCCTACTTTCACAAACACATCCTCAGCAATGCTGATGCGTGGTTTTGTGACCTTACAACATGTTTTACCTCTTGAGGGATCTCAAAAGGCTTACAACCCCACTAGGCAGTGTACCTGACCGATGTAGTATAGGATAGTGGTAAGTACGGGGGATTGATCGTTCTCTCACAGGGAATAGTGTTCGTTAGGATAGAAAAACTACTCTAATAGGTCTAAGGGTGAAGGAAGATTCTTTTTGTATTTTTATGTTTTTATGAAAGCAAGTTAAAATCTCGGTTTTGAAGGAGTGGGCGGAATTAGTTGCTAGTCAACTAACCCAAAATTATTACAATTGCAAGTAAAATAAAATAACTAAACTATTTGGTTGTGAAAACAATATGGAGAAAAGTTTTGTTTACTTAGACTTCATTACTCCCTAACTACCTTTTACCGGTTAATTGATATGTATGTTACTTGTGTGGATGAAGGGTGTATTCCTAATAACTCATGGAGTGGCATACATATCTCTCCAATTCTATGAGCTCTTATCTCCTCCTATGCCATGCACGGCACAACCATAGGGATTGTAAACAGTGGCTCATGCGTTAAATACTACCTTAATAGCCTATTATGCCTTGGCTACATGTTTCCCAAGACGTTCAAGCACGTTACCATAAAGGAGGTTGGCCAGTTTTCTTGAGCCTAACGTTGGTGGAACAATCATCCCAACAAACAACAACACATCAATTAACCAATAATTAATAGTTAGGTTTCATTAGATCTAAGCAAACACAAGAAGAATTTAGCTACACATGTTAATTGAAAGACAAGCAAAAGAGATAATCAACCAACACATAGACATATTGATTGAATTAAAGTGAAGACTTATCATTAATTAAGCATGAGGGTTCCAAGGGTTGGAAACCCTAAAAAGTACAGAAAATTCATCTAGGGTTTGGTGCTAAAAGTTCTCCACAAAGTTCCACACTAATGAATGAAAAATATATAGACTTTTACACTCTGACGGCGTCAGGTTATAGGGTCTGACGCCGTCAGCCCGCCGCCATTAAGTTTCTCGGATGGCCTAGATCCACTTCTGACGCCGTCACCCTTTGTTGCCTTCTGGGCCGTCACTCTTTAAAACATAACCTAACGGCCTACACCTATTAACACCTTACGGCGTCAGGTGCAAATCTCCAAATTCTTTCTGGCCCGTCATTTGAAAATTGGTTTTCACTCTTTTGTCAATGCTTGCTGACGGCGTCACCTTGTGACTCTGACGCCGTCAGGTAGTAATTCCTGCTTCTTTTGAGACTTTGTCGTTTTCTTCACTTTTATGCTCCAAAAACGTCCAAATATGTATGTTTTGCAGAATTCCTCTCAAAAGCACCTAAAATGACAAAAGGAACGATTTAGGGCAATATTTGATCACATTTATACGAATTAGGGCTTAAATGACCCCTTAAAAGCGTAACACTTTTCGTCTCATCAAATACCCTTACACTTGAGATTTGCTTGTCCTCAAGCAAATGAGCTTTTATTCCAATCAAAATATGAGTTAGGGGTCATTTAACACGAATATAAAAGTAATTACAACAAATAGTTATGAGACCCTAATCATAACAAGCACGGAAATCATACACTAGCACCTGACAAATAGTGTTTGGATTCTCTCATCTCTCAAATGTCATAGAAGTATATCTCATAAATGAAAACGGAAAATAACACTCACTACCTGTCATAGCAAATAGATTACCATAGGCTTGGGAGAGGATCAATTACTCCTCCACTAGGCGTAAGCACCTAAGATAAACTATCAAAGAGGGCTTTCCAAAGGGTTGTAACGTAAGGTGGAGGGATATGATAAACACGGTTTGGTTGGAATAAAGGGTATTTTAATGGTGGCAAGTTAATTATCATGATCAAATACATGCACTCTACATCGTTGCTTAAGCCAAGACTCGACTCAATCTTAAACTAAAAATGAAATAACAAAAACTAAAAAGAAACATAAAAGGAAACGGGATGGTAGTCCGTATGTTTTTCTCTTTTCTTTTTCATATTTTTTTTGTATTTTTCTTGATTTTTCGATTTTTTTTTCATACACTCTTGCCCTACCATCCAAAATAATACATCATAGGGGAGTTGCATTCCCCTTACACTTGAATCTTTACATAACTTTACAATTACTATTCTAATGACTCGAATTAAGATAATTGAAAAACTTGGAGTACTTTTAAAATATTTAGCACATATGGGGGTAATAATGTCGTTCTTCCCCATTACTCCATTACACTAGTACTTTACACATGAGTCCCAATCATCCCAAAACAATATGTACAAGGATATGACTTAACTTAGCAACCATGCAATTGACTAGATAATTAACTAAGGGTTTAACAAATGTTGTCACAATAATGCACCAAAGGTGAGTGCATACAAGGTAGGCTAAGGCGATTCAGGTGTACATTTAGTGGGGTGTAACAAATTCTCACTTTGGGTAAGATGCTCAAAGGTCGAAACGAAAGGATAGGCTCGGAGGGGTGTACTAGGGGTATCGTGAACCAAAAATGGATACAACGCAAAGGGTGTGGGAGAATTACTTGACCAATGAAGTCAATGTAATTATAACAAAAATACGGGTGTAAAACAATGGGTTAATCCTAATGCCACTTATCATGTAGTAAATATTAACTACACGAATGTAGTCTTACTTGTGGATTTGAGATGGTCCTAACGCAAGTTCTAGAATCTAAATACTACCGGTACTCACATTATAGCACCAAAGATGGGTGCTTTTCCTACCAATTCTAGGGGCGAAGCTCACATATTTGGGGTGGAAAATTTTTTAGTGGTACGGTTTTGTGCTAGTCATATAATTTCCTATCCATGAGACGCTCATTAAGATCAAGGTTTCATTTCTAAATGTTGTAAAAAATTTTAAATTGGCGCTAAAATTGCCCTAACAAATATTTCTCTTGGTTTATTACAAATTTACTATCATACAAAGCATAACATCAAGCATAAGTGTATTCTCAACGGTGCCTTCATTTACCCCCCTTACACTTAAACCGAACATTGTCCCCAATGTTCAAATAGAAGATGTAAAAGTAAATAAAATGAAAGAATGAAATCAAATACTCCCCTGAATCGTTTGATGTGGATAGTGAGGTAACACGGTTAGATCTTCTTCCAAGAAAGACAAACGTTCAAAGCTTCCCTTCCAAAATAATAAACGTCTTCTTGTCCAAAATAACCTGTTAACCTGAAAAAGATAAAGGCCAACCTCGAATAAAATCGGCGGTAAAATCTTCATAATAGGATATAATGCTTGTGGAATGAATATTTTGCAGAATTCCTAGAGATTATAAGTTAAAGAATTGACAAAACTTTTTAGGTTTCCGGAAGAAATACAAAACTTTCAAAAATTGCAGAAAATTTTAACCTGACGCCGTCAGGTGTTATGCCTGACGCCGTCAGAATGATCTGACAGAATTCCAATGTTAAGTTTCCGGAAAAATTCTGGAAAAACTAGATCTTACTTCCTGGAATTCCAGCAAAAATTCATTATGACTCGATACAAGCATTTGACTCAAACAAATACTAATATGTATGTTAATTTACATTGTTATGATTCATGTTCATTCATTCTTTATAAACCGATTTAGATTTCCCTTACACTTAGCTTTTGCAAAATACCTTTATATGTAGTTAAGACGAAGTTAAAAACAAAATAAAGCATTTTCACAATTTAGTGTGAAGCATGAATCAATAACAAGAAATATAACTTACATATGGAAACAAATAAAATCAAATAAACAAACAAACAAACACAAAGCATGGGATGCCTCCCAAGAAGCGCTTTTCTTTATTAACGAGTCTTGTAGCTAGACTCAAAGTCACCGTACATTACGTGACTTCGTCTCTCATTACGACGTAACCTTGATATATGTAGTCCCCATCGCCCGGGTGATGATACCTCAATCGCTCCACACTTGCGGTTACCTCACCCCCTCTCTTACTGACCAAGCTAACCATCCCATTCTCACATAGGTTTTTAATTATAAATGCTCCGTACCACCAAGGACTCGGTTCATCGGTGGATGCCTTTGTTTCTAAATGCCTTAGGAGCACTAAGTCTCCTTCCGTGAATCCAGTGTTGTTATTGATTTGCTTCTCCTTTCCCACAAAATTCTCTTCATCATTCCTACATTCTTCTAACTCACTTTCATTATAATTCTTAATCCTTGCCTCACATGCAAGGATCTTTTCCTTAACATTACCTTTGAGTGTACCGGGGTCCGCCTCCGCCTTCATCCGTAGATTAGCTTCACTTATATATCGTGGGATCGTTGGGAAGCTTATTGTTTTCTTCCCCTTTTTGATTCGGATAGTATTGCTCTCGTAATCGATTTGTGCCCTTGTGGTTGCAAGGAATGGTGATCCAAGGATTATTGGCATATTTGCCTCACTTCTCTCAACGATCATGAAATCGACCGGATACATGAATCCGACAACGTTAACTAACACATCTTCCGCAATTCCTAATGGGTACTCATACGAATGTTTTGCTAAGGAAAGTTTGGCACGACTGATTGAGGGCTGTTCATTGGTTAGTTGAGCATATACGGACAATGGCATCAAATTTACATCGGAACCTTGGTCAGCTACCGCATCTAGGAATTTGAGTTTTCCAATGCGGCATGGTACTTCAAATACCCCGTGAAACTCTTGCTTTGTGACTAATTTTTGTCTTATGAGGCTTTCATACAGCTGACCTCCGGGTAGAGTGTAGGATTCGTCGTTTGGTTTTGTCTCATCCGACTCCTTTTGGGGAAGATAGGTACGTCGATAATTCTTCACCCAATCGGTTATGGTTTCCTTATTTATCTCGTGCTTTAGGTAGTGCCTCACTTGTTGTGACTCTGGTGTTTCCACTTTTTGGTGCTCATTGGAGGGCGCCTCCTTTTCGTCCCCTGAATTCCATTTGCGGTTATTGGCGTCTTCTTCGTCGAGTGGGACGAGGTCGATCTTGTTGACCTCCATAGTAACCATCATTCCCGTATTTTCCTCTTTGCTCCCTCGAATGACGAAAATGGTATTTACCATTCTATTGTTGGGTGTTTCGGCCTTTTTCCGCATCAATACTTTATTCGGAGCTTTTGTCTCTGTGTACTCTCTCAAAAGTCCCATCATTTCCGTCATCTTCTCATCTACCATTTCCTTTTGCTTGTACATGGCCTCCTCAAATGTAGCCAATCGTTCAGAGTGCTTAGACATGTATTCTCTCATTTGAGCTTTGAATGTTGGGCTGAGCTCTTGAGGCGGTGAGCTGGGACGAGTATACCTATGGAAGGGTTTAGTGTCTTCCCTAAGGGGCGATTCGGATAATGGTGTATGCCTAATGCACGAAACAGAGTTGACAGTTGCTCTTTGTGGGCTCAAGTGTCTTCTTCGTTTCTCCATAAGGTATTCAACCCTTCTCTCAAGCTCACTAATGTTTCCCTCGGTGATTTGGTTGGCTTTGTCGGGTGATGAGTATGTGCTTACTGCTGCGTGCACCTCGTTGGAAATTTGCCACAATTCGTCATCGTCGTATGCGAGCTCCTCAATGATTTCCCATGACTCTTCGGCGCTCCTGTCACGCAATCTGCCCCCGGCTGCTTGATCAAAAGGTTGGAGTGAAAACATCAACAACTAAAAGGTTGGTTTCTAAAGTAACAGGAAAAAAGTTCCCTATGCCCAAGAGTAGAACCAAGAAAGTCACACGTCAACGTAAGGAAAACCTCACACTTCATGATGAACCGGATGAACCGGTTCTCGAAGATGTTGCAGCAGAAACTGGCAAAAAGAAGAAAAAAGGGAAGGGAAAGAACAAGAGTCTCCTGTAATAGCTTCAAGTCCACATCTAACTGAAGCTGAAGATGCCAAAATGTTGAAGCTGGCAATGAGGGAGAACAAGCAGATTGAGGAAGAAAGACTGGCTAAATTAAGAAAGAAAGGTCAAGGCTCAAGCTCCAGAGCAGACACCTCTCCAGAGAAACATGAGGAATCCAGTTCACACACCACAACAGAATCACACCACAGTGAAACTGCTTCAGATCAAGCTGATAAGTCCTCCAGTTCAGCTACAAAATCAAGTGATGAAGATGATGCTGAGCAAGAACAAGCTGAAAGCAGTGATGAACGGGTAAGAGTTTCTGATGATGAAAAAGAACAGCAATCAGAGAATGCAGAAAGTGATGATGAAGAAACAATTCAGAAATCTGAAAACGATGAAAGCAATGATGATGAAGAGGAAAAGAAATCAGATGAGAATGAAAGTGAAAAGAATTCAGAAAATGAGGAAAGTGAACAAGAAATGAATAAAGAAGTGGAGTCGGATGACGACAGCAACACCAAAGTCGACGATTACCAGTTAGTTCCCGTTAGTGCTCCAACTCACACACATCCTGAACCCTCTACTGAAACACAACCATCACAACAAGAACCATCTACTTCACAAATTTCAACGGGCGGCCCTGGTGCACTGAAAGTGATCACCAGAACTGTTAACAAGCTTAAGGAGGATCTAGATAAGCAGAAGTTGCAGCTGGAAAAACTCGAAGGTCATGGTATCGATAAAGCCATCAAAGAAAAGGTACCAAGAGAAGTCGAAAAGTATATCCGTAACAACCTCCCAGGCACACTAGAAGACCTTGTCAAAAGGAATCTGAAGGAGATTGTATCACAAACGTTACAGACTACTCCAATGACCCTTCAAACTGTGCCAGCTAAGCCAACTATTGATGAGCTTAAAGGTCAACTCCTGGAAGCAATAGTCAATGACCCGGATGAAGCTGAACTTAGAAAAGCATTGATCAAATCGATGAAGAAAGCCGAACAAAAAGATGACTCTTGCCAACCACCAAAACAGCCAAAAAGACGTCGGGATGACACAGATCCTGATGATCAGCCACCTCCAAAGAAAAAGCAATCACATGGTTCTTCATCATCTCGACCACCAACTGGAAAGCAAGCTGATAAGGGTAAAAGAACTTCACAAAGGCAGTCTTCGGGTGATGTTCAGATAGATGAAACAGAGGTTCAGACTGCGATGGAAGCACCTGTAGAGGATGTACAGTTTGATGATGTTCCTTTTGAAGAAGTCCACATACCAACCAACGTCAATGAACCTCCAAAGGATGCACAAATACTTCCTGCTCCTGAATGGATTGATCCATCAGCTCCTTCGTACGATTGGTTTAATGACTTGGTTGACGCTCACCCTGATGTTCCTGAGACTGAAGAGCCAATTGAGGGATCGATTATCGGGTTTACCAAAAGACTAAAGAAAGTTATGAAAACCCAAAGACTTCAATTGTCTGATCTGATGCAGATTCGAAAGGCAGGTTTCACAGATTTTAAAACTTGCACTACAACTGAGATCGAGTTCGAGTACAACGTTGAAGAAGTGGCTCGTGCACTATCAGAAAACATAACTTGGGAACCGAGGCCGGTATGGGATAGACTCACTACAGCTGCAGAAGATCTACAATTTCAAGATTTTACACAACCGCTGCCTCTTCTCGGCACTCAAGCATATCCGAGAATCCCAAAGGAATATTTCTTCAACAAGGACTTAAAGTACTTGATCCATGGCAACTCTGACCCTGACCATCGATATGCATCATCCCTTACAAAGTTCAAAGCAGCCTCGTACCTCATCCACAACTTGCATGAACAAATGAGAGGCTTGTATTGCTCAACGGTCTCCAAGTACAACGATGAAGCTTCCTTGGGCATACTTCACTGGCCTGAGATGCGAAGATGGTTTCACAAATGGAAATTAGCAACGTGCAAGACAAAAGGCTCCGTGTACCGTGAAGACCGGATTCTTGCCATCACTGACATTCCTGAAACTGACAAAAGATACGGCTACAACTTCCTTGAAAAGATTGTGGTTCGTCGAAGTGATGATAAGTTGCATTCATTTAGCGAAGCTGACTTCCAAAAGTTGAACCCCAACGACATTGAGGACATGTATGTTCTCAAACTTCAAGGAAGAGTACAGAATCTGCCAGGAAGCCTTCAGTACGACTTCATCAACTCATTGCTTCTCTTCGTTCGTCAAAGAATCATCAAAGCAAGAGTTGAAGACGTTCAATTGGGAGCCGAAAGCTACCAAACCGGTCTCAACCTCACAGCTCCTGAAGACAAATGTCCTGGAATCCATGAAATGCGGTCATACACCTTCAACAAGAAACCGTTTGGGGTCGCATTTCCATCACAAGGACGAATCTACTTCATGAGATACGAAGAGACGATGAAGTTTGGGGATGAGACACTCAGGAAGGTCTTACTTGGTCTTCAAGATAGGTTGGATAAGCACAACAAAGGGCTGAACGTAGGCTGGGTGAAAAAGGATGCTCGTGAAGCTCAGAAATTCATCGCCGTCATCAGACAACGACTGAAAATCCGGCATCACGTTCGAACTCTTGAGAGCTTGATTGGCGCACGGGAAGCTATTCCGAACATCCTAACATACCGCCGTCCTGATCAGACTCCATTGTGAATCATCATTGGGTACTCTTAAATTTTAACATCATTTTCATTTTCATTCATTCATTATGGCTTGTGTACACATAACAGTGCACAACCCGATCTTGTAAAGAAAGGACCCTGAGGTACGCATCAGTGCCTCAATCCTCATATAAGGAGCGAAGGCTTCTTACTTTTGAGTAGAATTAATCAAATTTTCAAAGATTTTCATAATTCTGCTCAAAAGAACAAGTATTCCCTCGAAAATTCAAAACCTTCAAAATATAATGCAACATTTGAGGGGGAGTACTTGAAAAACATCTTTGCTTACAATCACGTTGTTCCTGTTTAATTCTCCCCGTAAGAGTCAAAAAGGCATATTTTAATCAAAAGTTTTCAAAAATAACATTTGATATGCTATTTTTGAGGGGGAGAAAAGTTAAAAGTGATCAAAATATGAATAAAAGTTAAGGAATCTCATGTGAGCTCGACTCAGATATCACCCAAGAATTGACGGAACAACAAATGTTAGTAATCGAAAGGACTTGTCCGATAAGGACTTGTCTGAATAGATTGTACCATTTTCGAGAAACTCTTAGTAGATAAGTACTATGACGGGTCTAACTTCCTCTTTGAGGAATGTTAACAACATCAAGTTAGTTAGTAGGGCTAGTTATCACCTAAAAGCTGATAATGGATCCCTTTAACTAGCGACGTAAACGTGTCCCTCGGGTACAAGTCTATTAAGAGTAGATCAATTCTAAAAGTGCCCACTCTACCCTGCATGTGCAAATTTATCTTAAACAAGGACGAGCACATGTGAAGGGGGAGTATTTCTGAAAAAGTAAAACTCTCGAGGTGTTAACCAAATGTGTTTTTATATTTATAAAACACTTCGAGAGATTTTCAGCAAATGGTTTTATGGCAACATGGAGTTATAAGGTGATTAAGGATAGGAAAATGTCCTATGATCCGCCAGAGCCGGAGGGATCTACCCAAGGACAACTCCCATAGTCTAGAAATAGAAGTCCAAAGGTATGATACAAAAGAAGGGGTATGAATGAAAGGGGAAAGAAGGGGTTGAAGAATGAAAAAAAAATGAAAAGAAAAAGGGTGAAAAGAAATGAGCCCTCCATATATTCAACCTTAGAGCAGACACCGGGTACACCTCATCTGCTACTGATTGTTACAAAAGTAACATCGGTATTGAAGATAAGACGTCATGGACCCAGTGATGCAATGCACTAAACCTTCTAGCCACTCAGGTATCTCTCAAAAGATACTTGTTTCATTCTCACGGGGAACCGGTATAATCTATCAACCTTCTCTTAGAGTTGGTTGATATTGAAACAGGAGACCCTGCCCCAATCTCCGCATAGGAAACCATAGGTGCACTAATCGAGTCTAGAGCCTCGAGATTCATCAAAGATCTCTTAAGAACACTTAGTTTTATTACACTGGTTGTCCTACATCAATGGACACCAGTTGTAAATTATCGAGTCATTCGCAGATCTTAGCAATCTGCCGAGAACGTTTATAAGAGGAATCACTTAGGTGTTTTCTCAATGATTGAACGGAAATCCTGCCAGGGTCAACATCAAACAGCCCTGACAGCAGGTCACTTCGGTAACTCCTTGTGGGTTACGCTTAGTGTGTTCGGTGACGTTCCATGTGCATTCTACAGTCGCGGGGTGATCTCCAGCGGCTCACCTAATCATTGGTGTACGTATGTATGTCAGTGTTAGCCCTTTCGGGGGCATCCGATTAGGAACGGCCTTGGCAAGGATTAGAAGTAGTCTTCACACTATGCTGTTGACGAATTCTAACTCCAAACCTGTAAGTGCCGGACGGTCTACAGTCGTAGGGTGATCTCGTACGACTCACCTAATCGTTGGGGTACTCCGGTATTTTCTGAGTTAGCTCCTTCGGGGGCATCCGATTAGGAACGGCCATGGTGAGGGGCAGAAGGAGTAACCACATTGCGAGGGTGAAAAATTCTGTTTCTCACTTGTAAGTGCCGGTTGTTTATCACTAACCATTTTCTTGCAGGAACTTCACCACCAACACCTGATTCCACATGCTCATACTTACGTCAAAGACTTCCCGAAAAGTTCTAAGTTATACAAAGTCAAAGAAAGATCAAAGTTTCTCAAAGTTAATGAAAGATTCAACGTCAACGGAATCTACAAAGTCTTAAGACAAAGATCTTACTTAATGATCGGGAATTACTTGAGTACAAGTCATAAAAGTTCAAAGACGTATGAGCATGTTGGAATGGCGTACCATCAAGTTGAGTCGAAGGAGTGACCAAAGGCAGATTACTACATCATATGCATCACTTCAACAACAAGGAACAAGGATTGAAGAGCAAAGAATTTTTGTCTAATCTAACCGATTTTGAGACGTCCAGCAATTGCCAAAGTTCAAGAGTAAAGAAGATGACGTCAAAGCAACCATTCACCATTGACGACCGACCCTTAGGGGGAGATTGTTAGGAACACGTTTCACGTTATTCAAGTGTCGGTCATTAGTTTATGATAGGTTGCTAGTTAAACTTATTATGTTTTATGTTTAATCATTTTGTTATGAAAGTTTATGATGTAATGTTACTACAAGTGGAAGTCCAAGGGCTAGTAGTGTAAAGTATGGAGAAGAATCTAGAGACCCTTGGACTCCCCTATAAATACTATGTGTAAGCCTTCATTAAGGCTTGTTGGTTCTCAAGTAATACAAAGTTTATCATATCAAATATATTAGAGTTCCTTCCATATTATTCTATCTTCTTCTTCTCCATTCTTGTTTCTTATTCATTCAAGTATCATTGGTTGTTTATGCTATAACGAGGTGACCTAACAGTATATGTGTAATAAAATCAAGAGAAATATTTGTTAGGGCAATTTTAGCACAAATTTAAAATTTTTTACAACATTTAGAAGTGATACTTTAGGAATAATAAGCGTCTCATGGATAGGGAATTGTATTACTAGCACAAAAACCGTACCACTCAAAAAATTTCCCCCCAAATATGTGAGGTTCGCCCCTAGAATTGTTAGGAAAAGCATTCATTTTTTATGCTTGTGTGTGTACCGGTAGCCTATAGATTCTAGAACTTGGTTAGGACCATCCCAAATCCACAAGTGAGACTACATTCGTGTAGTTAGATTTACTACATGATAAGAGGCATTAGGATAACCCTTTTTTTTACACCCGTATTATAATTACATTGACTTAATTAGTCGAGTAATTCTCCCACAACCTTAGCGTTGTACTCATTTTTAGTACATGATACCCCTAGTACACCCCTCCGAGCCTATCTTTTCGTTTCTAGCTTTAAGCATTTTACTTAAAGGAAGAATTTGTTTACAATCCACCCCAAATGTACACCCAAATCGCCTTAGCCTACCTTGTATGCACTCATCTTTAGGGCATTATTGTGACAACATATGTTTAAACCCTTAGTTAATTGTCTAATTGATTACATGGTTGCTAAGTCGAGTCATATCCTTGTACATATTGTTTTGGGACGATTGGGACTCATGGGTAAAGTACTAATGTAATGGAGTAATGGGGAAGAAGTCAATTATTACCCCCATATGTGCGTTAATATTTTAAAGTACTCTAAGTTTTTCAATTATCTTAATTCGAGTCATTAGAATAGTTTATTGTAAAGTATGTAAAAGTTCAAGTGTAAGGGGAGAACCGAGGCCCCTATGATGTATTATTTTGGATGGTAGGGCAAGAGTGTATGAAAAAAAAATCGAAAAAACAAGAAAAAGGAAAAAAATTGGAAAAAGAAAAGTAGAAAAAACATACGGACTACCATCCCGTTTCATTTTATCTTTATTTATGCTTTTGTTATTTTCTTATTAGCTTAAGTCGAGTCGAGTTTTGGCTTAGCAATGCCACCTTGTGCATGTATTTGATCAAGATAATTAGCTCCCCACCACTAAAAATACCCTTTATTCCAACCAAACCGTGTTATCATATCCCTACACCTAACGTTACAACCCTTTGTAAAGCCCTCTTTGATAGTTTATCTTAGGTGCTTACGCCTAGTGGAGGAGGTTTTTGATCCTTTCCCAAGCCTATGGTAATCTATTTGTTATGACAGGTAGTGAGTGATATTTCTTCCATTTCCATTTAGTTATATAAGTTTATAACACCCGAGAGATGAGAGTATCCAAACACTATTTGTGAGATGCTAGTGTATGATTTCCGTGCTTATTATGACTAGGGTTGAATGACTATTTGTTGTAATTACTTTTATATTCGTGTTAAATGACCCCTAGCTCCTATTTTGATTGGAATAAAAGCGCATTTGCTTGAGGACAAGCAAATCTCAAGTGTAAGGGTATTTGATGAAGCGAAAAGTGTACCACTTTTAGGGGGTCATTTAAGCCCTAATCCGTAATTATTTGATCAAATATTGCCCTAAATCGTTCCTTTTGTCATTTTAGGTACTTTGGAGAAGAAATCTGGAAAAGGAAGTATTTTGGACGTTT
The DNA here is from genome assembly GCA_014162995.1 of Artemisia annua. Lineage (NCBI taxonomy): Eukaryota > Viridiplantae > Streptophyta > Magnoliopsida > Asterales > Asteraceae > Artemisia > Artemisia annua. Next base: position 42,819 of record LBNU01030314.1, read on the forward strand.
TTGGAGCATAAAAGTGAAGAAAAAGAGAAACTCTCAAAATATGCTGGAAATAGTACCTGACGGCGTCACGCTTTGGAGTGTGACGGCGTCACGCTTTGACAAACGAAGGATGATTTTTACACCAGACGCCCCAGAAAGATTTGAATATTTAAAGGGTGATGGCGTCACGTGTAATTGGACCTAGGCCGTCACGTTTTGTGACAAAGGGAGACGGCCAAGAGAAGCACAAAGGGGGACGGCGTCAGAAGTGGATCTGAGCAATCTGAATATCAGTTTGGCGGCGAGGTGACGGCGTCACGCATTAGAACGTGACGTCGTCAGCTTGTAAAATCTATGTATACTTTTCTAATTTTCATTCATTGGTGTGCAACTTTTGGGAAAAACCCTAGCTCGTATCCTACAGTATTTTTAAGGGTTTTTCACCCTTGAAACCTTGATGTTTAATTAAAGATAAGTCTTCTTTCAAATCAATCAACATGTCTATGTGTTGTTCGATTATATCTTACGCTTGTCTTTTAATTAATATGCTAGGCTAGGTTTTAATTGTGTTTGCTTAGATCTAATGAAACCTAGCTATTGATTATATGTTGTTGGTTTGCTTGTGATTGTTGTGGTTGGGCGAAGTCGATGTTAGGCTTAAGAAAACTGGCTAACCTCCTATATGGTAACTTGCTTGAACGTCTTAAGAAACATGAATCGGATGTGTACTACGATTATTTGGTTGTATTTAATGCATGAGTGAATTCTAATGATCCCATGTTAGGAGCTTAAATCGGCTCGACATAGGAGTGAAGTAGGAGCTTATAGAGTTAGGGAAGATCGTACACGGCCCTACGAATGGTTTAAAGGAATACAACCCGTCATCCACATAATCACAACAAACCAATTAACATATAAAAGATAGCTAGGGAGTAAGGAAATCTAAGTAAACACATATTTCTCATTTATAAGTTTCACAACCAATTTAATTTTCTTGTTATTTAATTTTATTTGCAAAAGTAGATATTTAGGTTAGTTGGCTAGCAACTAATTTCGCCCACTCCCTCCAAAACCGAGATTTTTACTTGCTTTCATAAAATATAAAAATACAAAAAGAATCATCCCTCAACCCTTAGACCTAATTAGAGTAGCTTTTCAAGCCTAACGACACTATTCCCCGAGAGAACGATCAATCCCCCGGTACTTGCCACTTCACTATACTACATCGGTCAGGTATACTGCCTGGTGGGGGTTGTAAGCTTCTCAAGATCCCTTGAGAGGTAAAACCTATGTGCATAGGTTGCAAAACCCACGCATCAGTTTTCCTCACTACAATTCAACCAAAACATAAACATTTCTCACTACAATTCAACTCAAAAAACAAAAAAAGATGTCTCATAACCCGAATGAAGGAGGGTATTTCACGAATCTCCTCAAATCAAACCCACAACAATACGGGGGATCGTCAAATCCGTCTACCTCCTCGTCGCAAAATTCAACCTCTTCATCGCCATATGGTTCGCAACAATTCAGTCCGATTGAAATTTATCTTAACTAACAATAAGCGTTTCAACAAGGATTCGCAAACCAAGCCCAACGATATCTGACACCACAATTTTATAACCCCGAATCAACCATCCACGTTTCCTACTCCTCCATCACAACCACCACTCGAATCACAACCATCCGGTTCATAATTTAAGGTACCACAAGCACGACAACCGGCCAAAGGTAAAGGAAAAAAAGTGTAATGCCTCGTAATTTCCCATGTCATTTATTAATGCTAATCACTAATCAAATTCTTATCAAATGATAACAAAGCCATTTTTGCGGGCCAATTTTTTTTTTTCATGAATATATCACCCGACACAACCTTTAGTCACTTTTTGAAATCATATAATGAGATTGACTCGAATAGCTCCCACTTGCGAAACGACACCTAAAAGCGAACCCATGAAATATGTATTTAAATTAAAGTAATCTATACGATATATATATATATATATATATATATATATATATATATATATATATATATATATATATATATATATATATATATATATATATAT
>LBNU01030315.1:4391-31849 GCA_014162995.1 Artemisia annua
GGTTGCTGCACATATGGGGATTGGAAGACTTTGCTAACCTTCTTTTCGCGTTCATAGGGAACACGTAGAGTTTTAACAGAATCTATCTCCCAGTCAAACTTCTTAACATCAACCTTCTCAACCGGGCTACAAAGTACCTGACTAAAGGCAGTATCCAAATTTTGTGGTGTACACTTCATATCGTTCTCTGGCACACCTTGGTCATTGTCAAAAAGAAGAACGTCCTGAAAGAAAGAAATATATAAATTGGCATGAATATTCACATTGGAAGGTAATTCTAATAGCTTTAAAGTATCTATCAGATCATGTGCGATAACGCAACCTTGATTTCTAACTAAAATGAATAGCTTTGAAGATTTACCAGATCATTGTCATAAAGGCAAAACTTGATTTTAGCTAAAATGAAATAGCTTTAAAGTATTTTCATCAGATCATGTGTGATAAAAGCAACCTACAATTTTCGAACTAAAATATAAATCGACATTAAACAAATGCATTATGATTTTAAAATTACTTTAGTTTTGATATATAACTTATTAAATATATCTCTCGACCTCCATATCTTTACTTAGTTCGACTCAGTCACCAATTACTGGAAGGGAAAAAATAAAAATTGCTTGATCACGAATATGTATATAGCTCACAACCAATCAGTAGTTTGCCTATAAGGCTATATTAAACCTAAAGGCCAACTTCCACATACCATGAACTCGTGATCAGATCTAAGTTCACAAATGATCAGAAATTACTTGAAAACCTCGAGACGATCTATTAGAATTACCTTCATTAAAGCAGCATACATTTGAGCTCAACCAAAATATACATATGAATCACATAACATACATTAACTAATATCGTTTTTTTTACTCTCATATTCAGCTTAAAACCTTTTATGAATGGATCTGATTCAAAATTTCTAACAAACAATCATTTCTTCCAGCAATATTGTCATTTATACAAAATAAGCAAATCCAAACACTACTTTCAGAAGCACTTTTAAGCGGGTTATAAGTATTTATTTTTAAGCATAAGCAGTACCAAACATCCTCTAACTAAGTAGTAATCAGTTACTGATCAAACAGATACTTCACTATTAACTCATGATCCAATCTACTTATAAGTTATCTAAAGATAAGCGCTTCCAGGAATAGTTTGTGGATATACTTATTTTAAGTAGATATGAGAATAAAAATAATACTACGTATTACTTTCATCTAAAATAAACCATATCAGATTTATCACTGTTAGTTCAGCTTTTTACTCCTTTATCAGATTTATCACTAAACATCCGCAATAAATAAATTTTACCAAGTAAATGTTTTTATAAAACTTTTACAAAAATAATCTTTTTCCATTAACAATTTACAAAGTAAAAACATAATACAACAACTAATCTTTTTATTACATTTTATTTTATCTATAAATCACATAAACTCCGATCTACCCGCCTAACCTTTCTTTTTCAATACACAACCAATTGTTGTTGTTGTTGTTGTTGTTATTTTTCTTATTCTTATTCTTATTATTATTATTATTATTATTATTATTATTATTATTATTATTATTATTATTATTATTATTATTTTTTTTTTATTATTTTTTTAAACATCACTTTATTAGAAATTTATAGGATTTACAAGAAATTAGTGGGGAGCCGAGAAACAATCAGATGTGCATATATATGCATACCCACAAGTCCACAACCCATTGCTCATGTTTAGACCACTGGCGTTTCAAAAGAAACTCATAGTTAGCTCAGTTTTCCCTGAGAAAACAATTGTTATCGACAACAGGAGATTAGACAAAATGACATTAATGGAACTTCTGGAGCTTTAGATATTGCCTACCATTTTTATCAGGTTACAATTTAAAATTAACTAGGTAATAAAATTGATTGACATGATTCAAATCAAAAGTGAACTTAAATTATCTTTGAAGTATGTGTATGCATTCAAGTGACACTAAAGTTTCTTATAAACTAGAATATTTCAAGGCAAATATCCATACAAACTATAGTTGTATAATGGCTTTAATTTACTATTAATTATATACACTTCAAAACATACAATACACAGTGGAGCCATGCAGTTTTACTAAAGGGTAAAATAGGAAACGAGGATGCAATTTTTTCATAGCACTGGCGTGGAACTAAAAGAAACAAGATCATAACATTTTGTTAGCACATACGTGAAGTCACAGGAGCATTAATAAAGCATTCTTTGTAAGTAGGGATGGCATCCATGGGCACAGATACCTTTAGCCCATCACCGGTTACCCGCACCCATGATTTTTTTCTTGCCTGTCACTCGCCTGCCACCCGTCAGGTTTGTTTGCACGTTGGAATTCGAAACCTCATACACCTTAGAGTGATAGTCACACACCTTTTTGTCACTAGACCAGGTAAACTACGAAAGGTAACCGGTTAAGGGGCGCTACACAAAACAGACTTGATTCATTTTGATTAATGACATAGTTTATACCTGCTTCTTGTATTACTTATCTTCTCCAAATCAAACCTTGATTATCCTAAACACCCATGTCTTTTCTTTTTTCCTTCAACAACAAATCCAAACTATATATATAAGAAAATCCACTTTCGGATCTATGTAACCCGAGCACCAAACCCATGAAGCTTAAATTAACAAATCAAACTTTATCTCAAACAACATGATGAGCTCGTTGTTCTGAGTTCGCAAATGAATTCCCATATATATTTACAAATGCTAAAATAGATTAAAAATTATTATTGAGTCAGAATATCAAAATCGAATTTAATATGGCATCTTTCTTTGGTTGTGGGCCTGCTCGTATTTGTTCATATATCTCAAATGGATAATTTTAATTTTTACTATATATAGTATGCAAATCTTGAATTCCTTGGCCTGGTTGCGTGGGGCTGCAGGTATTTGTTCATATCTGAAATGGATATGTTTTAATATTTACTATATATGGTATGCAAATTTTGACTTGGAGGATGAATCTTTGAAAATAACCGTAAAAGGAAAAAATAGAAATCCATCGATACCTTCCTCAAAAAATACAATTAACTATATATTACAATTCTCACTGGACCGAAGTCCAATGAGCATAAAATAATCGTATTTCAGTATCGAACATTTTTTTATTCCGTCCAATATTTTATTATTCACCCACGGAGAACTTTGTTTGCGGTGGAAATCATTTTTTTCACCAATGAATTCGATCCACGTTTGGAAAAAAAAACAGATCCTTGGAATATTGGTAAAAGAAAAAAGAAAACTTACAAAACACACCCTGAACTTCTTAATATTTACGACTTTTTTATATAACAAACTTTATCTGCCAAATATATAACAGATAACTAGCGGTTTTTTGAATTAAAAAAATACTGGCAAAAAGGCCTCTCGATAACGAACAAAACAAGCCCAATATTGATATACTTCTGACGTATGTACGGCTTTATAAAAAATGTTGAAATTTAATATAGTTTTAAATAAAATAATTTTTAAAATGCACCCTTAACCTATGAAATAACTTCAAAAAGTATCATTTCTTTTAAAAAAAAACTATAAGGGCCAAAATTAGCTCCGCCGCAACACACTGGTGCCCGACACAACCTTAATTCTAAAAAGGATGTCGTATGACAACTATAAAAGTACAGCTTGACAAGACGTTTATTCAAAACAAATACAACACGTGCCGGCAAAAAACATACCGTGATCTTACAACAGGAAGCCCCGCCCAAACATCGTTCGTAAATGATTATCACATACCGTAATCTAACAATACAATGTTTATTTTACGAGAATCCAACTACTATATAATAATCTGGTAACTGATACAATGGTTTGGTTTGTTGGGCTGATTGCTGGCGTGTGATCCAAGCGGGTTACTTCCAAATATTGGTAAAACATTATTTTACTACTTCAAAAACATGTAAAACACTCTTCATAAACAAGTATAAAAAGGCCCTTAAAGAAGTAAGCTACTACCCTAATCAAGTTATTCGTAGCATGTAGTATTGTGCACATTCGGTCTTTCTCTAATATGGTACCTAATCGTAAATATTTGTGACTAAAACCGAGAAAAAAAAACGTAACAATAAATTACGAAACCGAAAAGTGCCCCGCCGCAACGCGGCGGGTACAACCAACTCGTTCAGACACATTCTTCCCCCAACTAACAAGATGTCTTGGCGGAATTGCCACGTATGAAACAAATAAGCAAAACTCAAAGATTTAGCCGGTCATCAAATTATTGTCATTGGAACAGATTAATGTTTTGTATGCTAGATGTGAAGTTAAAAAGTGTGTTTACTAAAACGGAAAAATATTTTGAACGCCTAGTAGACATCATCAATGTTCATCGTTAACCTACTTGTTCATTATCATCAAATTGAAAAAGCTTCAAAAAAGTTTCATGAAGAAGTATTAATGTTGCATGTCATTGCTGAAGCTTAATAACAAAGGTTTAACTTCTTGCAAACATCTTCATATTCAAAGCAGATTTATTTATGCATTTCATTGAACGCCGGATAATTGTTTTTAAACACATTATATTTGTTTAAAAATCGAAAAATAAAATTTTATGTTGAGAAGTTTGCGATTTGTGGGAAATTTTGTTTTATGATAATGGTAATATTAGAGGATCACGTAGTCTTTTAGACATTTTTGAGATCCTCAAAGGGGTTAATTTACTTAATAAATGAGCGAAAACCTTTAGTTTTTGATTTCCAAAACCACTTAACGTGCTTAATATACTTAGGGGGTGCTTGATAGGATGTTTTTGAGGGTGGGTAATGGTAAAAGTAATAAAAAATAATGTTTGGTGCTATATAATGGAATGGTCCATTACCTAATGGATCATTACACAATAAATTAGGGGGAATGATTTTTTCTTGTGTTCTAAAAGGCGCGTCAAGGCGCTGCAAAAGCGTCGCCAAGGCGCGAGGCGTGGCCTTGCCGACACGAAATAGATCATGGCGGCTGCTCTAGGCGTGGCGTGGAAAAAGGTGTGAAAAGGCGCGCCTTTTGGTAAGGCGTGGCGAGTCTTTTTGAACCAGTTTTTTTTTTTTTTTTTTTTTTNCTCGTAAGGCATGAGGCGTGGCCATGCCGCCATGCCACGCCTCACGCCATTTATAACCTTGCTATTATCATTATCTTTCCATTTCCCTTTCCTAAATTTGAACCAAGCACACCCACTAAATGAGCCTAATACCTTTAGTTTATGATTTCCAAAACCATGGCTACATGTATCAGTTTTCTTTAATCACGTACACTAGTCTGGCTTTGTTGAAAAATGTAATCCCATGCAAACCTACCTCTCATTATATAAATGGCTATTATCATAACTTTGAGTATCAAATAGTTCATTAGTTAGAAAAAAACATTTTTCTTAACCGAAATTAAAAAAAAAATAAAAAATAAAAAATAAAAAATTGTTGCTTGTCAAAAGCGAGTATATTCATAACCACATTTTGAACTTACGGTGTTGCTACTGTGTCACCTATTATTAGAAGATCGGCAAGTTATCCCCCTTCATTATGGTCATACGAGCATATTCAAGTGATTAATACTTAGCAAATATACAGTATGCAATAATAAAAGATAATAAAACAACTAACATTTTTATTATATTTTACCTATAAATCACACAAACACCAATCCACCCACCTAACCTTTCTTTTTCAAAACAGAACTTATTTTTATTTTTATTTTTATTTTTTTACCTGTACTAGAAATACCATCAGATGTGCATACCCACAGCCCATAGCTCACCTTTAGACCACTGGCGTTTCAAAAAGTGCTCATAGTTAGCTCAGTTTTCCCTGAGAAAACATTTTTTTTTTTTTTTTAACGGCGGGTTAGTTGTTAGTTGTTGGCTCGAGTTAGTGTCGCATCCTCGGGCAGAGATACCAACCACGAGCCTCTCCTTAGGGGATAACCCCACTCCTATTCCCGATTCGCCTGATATCATTAGAGCTTGTGGTTCCCAAGTGAGGACTTCCCGGTCGGTCACCCAAACCCGTACTACTCTCACTGAGAAAACAATTATTATCGATTTAATCGACAACAGGAGATTAGACAAAATGACATTAATGGAACTTCTGGAGCTTTGGATATTGCCTACCATTTTCATCAGGTTACAATTTAAAATTAACTAGGCCATAAAATAGATTGACATGATTCAAATCAAAAGTGAACTTAAATTATCTTTGAAGTATGCATGCATTCAAGTGACACTAAATGTTCTTATAAACTACTATATTTCAAGGCAAATATCCATACAAACTATAGTTGTATAATGGTTTTATTAATCTTTTATATAATAAAACAAAACCTCTATTGGGAATTTTTCATTTCAAAAAAATTGGAACCATACTTTATTTAGTAATAATTTTATTTAAAAAAAAATATTATTTTCTTATTAAGTAACATTTTATATTTATCCATAACACAAGTAGAAGATAAATACAAAAAATATAGATAAGATATTTAAAAAAAAATAATTATTTTCTTATTAGGTAACATTTTATATTTATCCACAACACAAGTAGAAGATAAATACAAAAAATATAGATAAGATACAATTAACAATAGGATTTAAATTTTTAAATAATTATTTCAAAAAATTAAACAAAAAAAACCCGCGCGTGCGCGGGCATTATAACTAGTTGTGGCCATGCCGCCATGCCACGCCTCACGCCATTATAACCTTGCTATTATCATTATCTTTCCCTTTCCCTTTCCTAAATTTGAACCAAGCACACCCATTAAATGAGCCAAAACCTTTAGTTTATGATTTCCAAAACTATGGCTACATGTATCAGTTTTCTTTAATCACGTACACTAGTCTGGCTTTGTTGAAAAATGTAATCCCATGCAAACCTACCTCTCATTATATAAATGGCTATTATCATAACTTTGAGTATCAAATAGTTCATTAGTTAGAAAAAAACATTTTTCTTAACCGAAAAAAAAATAAAAAAATAAAAAAAAATAAATGTTGCTTGTCAAAAGCGAGTATATTCATAACCACATTTTGAACTTACGGTGTTGCTACTGTGTCACCTATTATTAGAAGATCGGCAAGTTATCCCCCTTCATTATGATCATACGAGCATATTCAAGTGATTAATACTTAGCAAATATACAGTATGTAATAATAAAACATAATAAAACAACTAACATTTTTATTATATTTTACCTATAAATCACACAAACACCAATCCACCCACCTAACCTTTCTTTTTCAAAACAGATTTTTTTTTTTTTTACCTGTACTAGAAATACCATCAGATGTGCATACCCACAGCCCATAGCTCACGTTTAGACCACTGGCGTTTCAAAAAGTACTCATAGTTAGCTCAGTTTTCCCTGAGAAAACAATTTTTTTTTTTTTTTTGAAAGGCAGGTTAGTTGTTAGTTGTTGGCTCGAGTTAGTGTCGCATCCTCGGGCAGAGATACCAACCGCGAGCCTCTCTTAGGGGATAACCCCACTCCTATTCCCGATTCGCCTGATATCATTAGAGCTTGTGATTCCCAAGTGAGGACTTCAATTCCTGGTCGGTCACCTAAACCCGTACTACTCTCACTTGAGCTCGCTTAACTACTTAAGCCTTTACCACTAGACCATAAGCCCCATGATTTTCCCTGAGAAAACAATTATTATCGATTTAATCGACAACAGGAGATTAGACAAAATGACATTAATGGAACTTCTGGAGCTTTGGATATTGCCTACCATTTTCATCAGGTTACAATTTAAAATTAACTAGGCCATAAAATAGATTGACATGATTCAAATCAAAAGTGAACTTAAATTATCTTTGAAGTATGCATGCATTCAAGTGACACTAAATGTTCTTATAAACTACTAGTATATTTCAAGGCAAATATCCATACAAACTATAGTTGTATAATGGTTTTATTAATTATATACACATCAAAACATACTAATACACAAGTACTGGAGCCATGCAGTTTTACTAAAGGGTAAAATAGGAAACGAGGATGCAATTTTTTCATAGCACTGGCGTGGAACTAAAAGAAACAAGATCATAACATTTTGTTAGCACATACGTGGAGTCACAGGAGCATTAATAAAGCATTCTTTGTAAGTAGGGATGGCATCCATGGGCACGGATACCTTTAGCACATCACCCGTTACCCGCACCCATGATTTTTTTCTTGCCTGTCATTCGCCCGCCACCTGTCAGGGTTGTTTGCACGTTGGAATTTAAAACCTCATACATCTTAGAGTGATAGTCACACACCTTTTTGTCACTAGACCAGGTAAACTACGAAAGGTAACCAGTTAAGGGGCGCTACACAAAACAGACTTGATTCATTTTGATTAATGACCTAGTTTATACCTGCTTGTTATATTACTTATCTTCTCCAAATCAAACCTTGATTATCCCAAACACCTATGTCTTCTTCTTGTCTTTTCTTTTTTCCTTTTATTCATTACTTTTTCCTCTTGAACAACAAATCCAAACTATATATATATAAAAAAATCCACATTCGGATCTATATAACCCGAGCACCAAACCTATATATGAAGCTTAAATATTCAACAAATCAAACTTTTATCTCAAACAACATAATGAGGTCGTTGTTCTGAGTTGGCAAATGAATTCCATATATACAAATGCTAAAATAGATTACAAATTATTATTGAGTCAGAATATCAATGAATCGAATTTAATATTGGCATCTTTCTTTAGTTGTGGACCTGCACGTATTTTTCATATATCACAAATGGATAATTTTAATTTTTACTATATATAGTATGCAAATCTTGAATTCCTTGGTTGCGTGGGGCTGCAGGTATTTGTTCATATCTGAAATGGATATGTTTTAATATTTACTATATGTCTATATATGGTATGCAAATCTTGACTTGGAGGATGAATATTTGAAAATAACCTTAAAAAAGGAAAAAATAGAAATCCATCGATACCTTCCTCTAAAAGTACGATTCAGACACATTCTTCCCACAACTAACAAGATGTCTTGGCGGAATTGCCACATATGAAACAAATAAGCAAAACTCAAAGATTTAGCCGGTCATCAAATTATTGTCATTGGAACAGATATGAATGTTTTGTCTGCTAGATGTGAAGTTAAAAAGTTTGTTTACTAAAACGGAAAAATATTTTGAACACCTAGTAGACATGAAGACATCATCAATGTTCATTTTAACCTACTTGTTCATTATCATCAAATTGAAAAAGCTTAAAAAAAGTTTCACGAGGAAGTATTAATGTTGCATGTCATTGCTGAAGCTTAATAACAAAGGTTTAACTTCTTGCAAACATCTTCATATTCAAAACAGATTTATTTATGCATTTCATTGAACGCCGGATAGTTGTTTTTAAACACATTATATTTGTTTAAAAATCGAAAAATAAATTTTTATGTTGAGAAGTTTGCGATTTGTGGGAAATTTTGTTTTATGAAAACGGTAATATTAGAGGATGTCGTATCATGGAAGACACGTAGTCTTTTAGCTTTTTAGAGATCCTCATTCTACACATAAAAAGGGGTTGCTTAATTTACTTAATAAATGAGCAAAAACCTTTAGTTTTTGATTTCCAAAACCATTGAACGTGCTTAATTTACTTAATTAAATAAGCCAAAACCTTTAGTTTATGATTTCCAAAACCATGGCTGCATGTATCAGTTTTCTTTAATCACGCTACAGTCTGTCTTTGTTGAAAAATGCCATCTCATGCAAACCTACCTCTCATTATATAAATGGCAATTATCATAACATTAAGTACCATCATCAGTTAAGCACATTAAAGTTTAGTCTTTTTCAGTAATGGCTTCAATATTTGCATTAGCTTCCCCTTTTTTAGTATCAAATAGTTCATTAGTTAGAAAAAACATTTTTCTTAACCGAAATAACAAAAAAAATGTTGCTTGTCAAAAGCGAGTATATTCATCACCACATTTTGAACTTACGGATGTTGCTTGTCAAAAGCGAGTAAATTCATCACCACATTTTGAACTTACGGATGTCTCTACTGTGTCACCTATTATTAGAAGATCGGCAAGTTATCCGCCTTCATTATGGCCATACGAGCGTATTCAAGCTATTAATAGCAAATATACAGTATGCAATTTAATTTTCTATTAATAAACTTTGTTCATTCTTTTGTTGAAGTGAAAATTTAACACATGGTTGCTTAAAATCTAACGTGACATTTTTTTGGTATGTGTAGGGAGAGAAGTACGCGGCAAGATTGGAATCTCTGAAAGATGATGTGAGGAACATGATTTACAAAGAGAATGAAAAGGCAGAAAATCTATTAAGTATACTCAATTTGGTTGATGATTTACAAAGACTTGGCATATGGTATCATTTTGCAGATGATATAAGCAATGTTTTGGATAATGTGTACAACAAATACTACAAAAGTCCCGAAAAATGGAACACATTGGATTTAAATCTTAAAGCTCTTGGTTTTAGAATCTTGAGACATAATGGATATCATATCACCCAAGGTTTGAAGTACATTAAGGATGTGTTTTATCTCGTTTCTTTGGTTCACAATCTTGAAAAATCTGACATTATTGTATTTGAATGTTTTGTGTAGACATATTTGAGGACATTAAGGATGAGATATGTATCAAGGGACATTCGATTGAAGATACTCTTGGTATGCTAAACCTTTACGAGGCTTCTTATCATTCATTTGAGGATGAAAATATATTGGATGAAGCTAGAGATTTCACAACAAAATACTTACAAGAAAGTTTAGGGACGATCAGTGATCCATATGTGTCGTCGTTAACAAGTCATGCATTGGATATGCCGCTTCATTGGAGGGTTGCACGAGTGGAGACAAAGTGGTTTATTGAAGCATATGAGAAAAGAAGTGGAATGAACCCAACGGTGCTTAATCTTGCCAAGTTGGACTTTAACATGGTACAGGCAGTTCACCAAGAAGATTTGAAACACGCATCAAGGTATAAGGACTGTACATGCTTTTCTTTTTTCTATAAGCAAATTAATTGGATTGTATTTTATGTTTTAGTCACATTTTCAAGAACTAATCATATTTTCTATGAAGAATAGATGGTGGAGAACAACAAAATGGGATGACAAGTTGAGCTTTGCTCGAGACCGTGTAGTGGAGAATTATATGTGGACAATTGCTAATAGTTACCGACCTCAATTTACTCTTCTAAGGAGAACTTTAACGAAGGTTTTCGCTATAATTTGTATTGTCGATGATACATATGATGTGCATGGTACTTTGGATGAGCTTGAAAAATTTACCGATGTTATCTCCAGGTTACTAATATAATAGAACTATCAAGAAATATATTACATATCTATTTACTAGTACTTGCACTGTTTTCCTGAGATGTTTAACTGTTTTTAACAAATATATAGATGGAATATCTACGCGATTGAAGAACTCCCCGACTATATGAAGATATGTTTTCTTGGATTTTATAACTCGATAAATGATATGGCATATACAACATTGACAGACACCGGATCCTTCATCCTTCCATACTTACAAAAAGCAGTAAGTTTCATCATGATTCTTAAAATTAAGATTCGATTCCCATATGCTATTTTATATTTTTGAATTGGTTATATTCTAGTGGGAAGATTTATGCAAGGCATACCTAGTAGAAGCAAGATGGTACCATACTAAATATATGCCAACATTCAAGGAGTACTTGGACATCGCAGAAGTATCTATATCGGTACCTTTAATGCTCACGCACAATAGTTTTGTAATGAATGTTTGTTCAACGGAAGAAGTCATACAAAGCATGGATAAAATTAAGAATATAATCCGTTATTCAGCCCTAATAACGCGCCTTGCTAACGACTTGGGAACATCCCCGGTAACTAATACTATTTCCCTATTATTGGTGTTATGCTTACTAGCATAGCATATTTAGTATTTTTGCTACTATATCATATTTCATATACGAAAAGGTTTGGATTGTAAAATAAATAATTGAACTTAACTATTACATGATTTTTATAAGGACGAAATGGCAAGAGGAGATACTCCAAAAGCAGTCCAATGCTACATGCATGAAACAGGTGCAACTGAAAAGGAAGCTAGAGCGCATGTGAGATCGTTAATAATCAAGTTATGGCAGAAGCTAAACAAAGAACGAGCAGGGCTTAAGACTACATACTTGAAAGAGTTCGGCGAGTGTGCAGCAAACTTTGGGAGGATGGCACAATTCATGTACGAGGTATTACAGGATGGTCATGGTCATGATATAGATTTGACTGAAGCATATGTACTATCATTGGTTGTCAATCCAATCCAAGGGGTGTAGTATTATACGGGTACTACATGCACTAAACCGAACCGGCTTACTCTCCATTCAGTTCCAAGTTTGAATAATAAAGAGACCGTCTTAGGAAGACTTCTCCAGTATCTCTATTTGTTTCTCATGCACGTTTAGATATTTTTCATGCACGTACGATAATAGTCTCATGCATAAGGAAGTGGTCCACATACTAATGTGACTTCTTCAACCCATGTTTCCATGTTTCTTCCTTCATTTTAGGACATGCACATGTAATCTCTATCCTATTTAAAGTGTTGTTTTGTTTTCATGAAATGGAAGATAAAATTGCAGTAAGCCTTATATTGTTTTAGTTAGTTGGTAGTTAGTTTAGAAAGAGAATAACCATCTCGAATTGGTTCCTATCAATTGGTGCTTTTATTCACTCCAACCATGCCACCGAAACGTGACCCACCCTCCATTGAAGAGTCCATCGCTACCATGTCTAAAAATATTTCCAAACTCGTTGCATCCACCAACCTAAATAACGAAAAACTGTAGCCAACCAATCTGCTTCATCCTTACAACTCGAGAATATCGAAAAACAGTTAGCTGCCCAATATGAACAAACAGCCAACCTTATTGCCACCATCGCTCAAACCCCGCAACGAAATACCTAAACGCCACCACGTACAGCCCCACCACCCAACCGTGACCTTCAAATACGTCCACCAAAACTCAACCTTCCTGCATTCGATGGAACAAACCCATTGGATTAGTTATTCCAAGCTCACCAATATTTTTCCTTTTATAACATTACACCACCACAACGCCTTACTATGGTCACCTTCTACCTAAGCGGTGTTGCCCTTAGTCGGCACAAATACCTCTATAACAACAACCTTCTCACCACTTGGGAGGCATTTACACGAGCTCTTGACACCAGCTTTGGCCCGTCGGCCTATCATAATCACCAAGCCGCTCTTTTTAAGCTTAAACAAACCTCGATGGTTACAGCGTATCAAATGGAGTTTGAACATTTAAGCAATTGTGTTATTGATCGACCTTCCACCAGAGGCATTGCTCAATTGTTTTCTCTCAGGTCTCCGTCAGGATATCCAACAAGAACTCTCTAATCTCCATCCCCACACCATCACACACGCTATTGGCCTCGCTAAACTGATTGAGGAAAAATCATATGCCCAAGTGACGACACCAAGATGTTCCACCTTGCTAGAGGCTCCATCCCGCTCTTCCGAAACACTTCCTATCAAACGCTTAAGCCCAACTGATATGCAAAAAAGACGTGCTGAAGGCTTGTGTTACAAATGCCCTGAAAAGTACCACCCAGATCATTAATGTAACCCACCTAAATTCCTCCTACTTCAGTCTGGAACATGAGCACAAGCCTACAACAATAGACCCCTCGAGGGCTTATCAACTGTTGAGTACTACGACAATGCTGGACCTTGAGGACAAGGTCCATTTTAAAGGTGGGGGTATTGATACGGGTACTATACATGCACTAAATCGAACAGGCTTACTCTCCATTCAGTTCCAAGTTTGAATAATAAAGAAACCAAGCAGTCTTTAGGAAGACTTCTCCAGTATCTCTATTTGTTTCTCATGCACGTTTAGATATTTTCTATGCACGTACGATAGTAGTCTCATGCATAAGGAAGTGGTCCACCTACTAATTTGACTTCTTCAACCCACGTTTCCATGTTTCTTCCTTAATTTTAGGACATGCACATGTAATCTCTATCCTATTTAAAGCATTGTTTTGTTGTCATGAAATAGAAGAGAAAATTGGAGTAGTTAGTTTAGAAGGAGAATAACCATCTCGAATCGGTTCCTATCCTAGTAACTCTATAATATCTGTATCTTCCATTGCATGGGGCTTTATTTTTAATATAAATGTACAATAACCTCCAGTTTATGTAACATTTTGTTGGAATACGGTTAAATTATTAACATGTAAATGTCTAGAATCGAACCCGAGACCTCGGGATTGCACACATTACAAATGAGTATTAAGGAAAAATAATAAATGTATTTTTATATTTATTATTAGACACAAGAACTTAACGAACGTTAGTGTTTTCCGTTAAATGACTAACGACCGTTAGACGAATATAAGGAAAGTGTGTGTTTAAGTAATATGGTAACCAAAGAAGGGTCTAGAACCCTCTCTTAGGGCTTGGGTCGGCCGAAATCCACAAGGGGCATCCCTTGCCCTAACTTGGTGACCAAGATACTTAAACACTATATAAACAAACCTTGGGATCAATTGTTTTTTCATCTCTTTAACACACAATTATCCCTAAAATTGTTTTCTCTTTTTCTTTCTTCTTTTGGCCGATCGTACAACACCTCAAAGGGTTGTGGGATCGAATTTTGTTAATCAAAATTATTCTTGTGTAGTTTACTTGCATAACCTTAATACGGTTTAGTTTGTGTGTACAAGAACGAGGTAATAACTTACTTTAGTTATTATCAAGAGATCGAATAACAAAACGGTAAGGGGTTATTCATTGATTTACATAAACCCTAATTAGGGTTCATCACTTGTTCATCAATCAAGAATCGCATACGGTACGTTCTTATTTATGTTTTAGTTATCTTTTATATGTTATACTTGAACCTTCGCTTCCGCAACTTGTGCTACTTGATATTAGTAATTATATATGATAGTCATGATTATTAAATTCTAACAGTGGCATCACGAGCCTTGTATAACATGTAATTGTACACTAAAAACCATAAAAAACGTATCTTTATTGTTTTAGATAGACA
The DNA here is from genome assembly GCA_014162995.1 of Artemisia annua. NCBI lineage: Eukaryota > Viridiplantae > Streptophyta > Magnoliopsida > Asterales > Asteraceae > Artemisia > Artemisia annua. The sequence goes on from LBNU01030315.1 coordinate 19,445, forward strand.
TATTATTGTTTCTAGGGTTTTTACTTATTTTTTTAATGAAAAAAATAAACCCTAACCCTAATTTGGGGGGGGGTCGATTTCATCCATAAACCCTAATTAGGGTTTGTGGTTTAATTAATTAAGATTAATTAATTGGTTAGAAACCCTAGGTTTGTAACATGTTTATGTGAACTATGTGGTAATTGTTATGCATGAATCCATGACGAAACATGCATGTTAGTCATGGATTGTTTATTGTTTGCAAGTATATGTTTCACATCTTAATTCTTAGATAGATCTTAAATTGGGGAAGACTCCAATTATAATTAAAATCAATGTACTTGTTGTGTGGTGTACTAATCAACCCTAGCTTACGCAATTGATTATTCGATGGATGTGGCTCACTTGTGCAAAGTGAAAGCTTTGGTGGATTATACACATTATAAACCTAGAATTGTTTAATTAGGGTTTATCTAATTAAGCTTGCATGTGGCTAATTGTTTTCACCGCTTTATTTATTTATTAGTTGTTTATTTGTTTTCTTTTAAATTACTTGTTATGTGTTATTTGTTTATCAAAGTTGTAAGCAATAACAAGGGTAATTTTTGAAAAGAAAAATTAATTGGACTAATAATGGTGAAATCATGTTTTGTGCTTTAATCATAAACTTTTAATTGATTGGTGCGACTGTACCTTAATGATTTCAATAATTCAATGACAAACTGTGTGGTGGGTATAAGTGGAACTAAGTTTTTTAAGAGATTCGCTCCTACGAACGTTCCGCGCTCGCTTGTGCGTCATATTGAAACATTATTGTACGAAACACCTTAAGGCAATGTTGTAAGCTTCTCAACGCCTCAATTAAAACTTTGTTGATCTTGCTCACGTTAAGAACCAGATTTATAAAATTGTTTTGAAAAACCTATGTTATAAAGATGAGTGCATACATCTTTATACATGTTTTGATGACACATCAAAATTAAATACCCTAAAAATTTAAGTTCCATGCCATCTAACTATAAGGGACACTTGGAATTTTTCTTTGGTATGCGTGAGACCTAGGCCAAAGATTAATGACAAGGCAAATTTTCGAGTGAGCGTGAGACCTCACATGGATAATTTGCAATTTCTAAGTTAGACGACTTAATTAAGTTGATGCGTGAGACCTAGAACTTAAGGCATGAGATGGGATGAAACATGCTTACATGGCAAGTTGATGAATCAACTTGAAGTAAATCCCATAAATCATCTAGGAATTGGAAAACTTGTTTGCCAATTATTGTACGACAGATTACCATCTTTTGTACTTTCACTATTAGCAGATCAACTGATGTAGTGAAATTATGAAAAGTTGGATCCTAGGTTTTCAAGAAACTAAGGTGGTTATATGAATATTTCCATGGGTATTATGTTTACTTGAAAATATTTTCATTATCGAAAATACTAATGTTTGAACTTTTTCTGTAGAAATGGCTCAACCCGATAACTCCGTGTTTGCTGCTTTCAAGAGTCACCTTGAAAGAGCTAAATTGACTGGGAAAAACTTCAATGATTGGCACCGTTCGCTTAGAATTGTCGTGAGAGCAACTGGTAAGCTCAATTACTTGAATACTCCTTGCCCTGAGGAGCCTGCTGCGACCGCTACTGATGCGGCCAAAGAGGAATGGAGAGTGGAGCATGCTAAGTACAATGAAGTTGGATGCTTGATGTTTCAAAGTATGGATCCAATAATGCAAAAGAAGTTTGAGTATTATTTTCCAAAAGACATGATCGATGAACTCAAGAAGGTTTACGAAAAATCTCCAGTAGTTGAATTGTATGAGTCACTTGACAAATTACACAACTGCAAGCATGGTGATGGAAAACCCGTTGAAGACTATGTGAATGAGATGAGAGAATTCTTTGATCAACTTCACAGGGTTGGATTCGATTACCCCGACAATGTTCAAGTTCACTTAATCAACAGACCCCTTAACAAGGATTTTGCTGGTTTTGTGCAAAACTTCAACATGCACTGCTCGGGGAAGACAGTCTCAGAGTTACTCGTATTGCTTGTTGACTATGAGAAGCATCTACCAGCTAAGGACAAGGCACCTACCCCACAAGTGTTGGCAATTCAAGGGGTAGGATCCAGAAAAAATCACATGTGAACAAGGGTAAGGGTAAGGCTGATAAAAGCAAGCAGACTTTGGCCTATCAACCAAATCCAAAGGTGAATCAAAACCAACCCAAGAAGCCTAAGGTGAATCCTCCCGTGAAGAAGGAACAGGCTTGTCACCATTGTCATCAAGTGGGGCACTGGAAACGTAATTGTGCGCTCTACATTAATGACTTGCGACAAAAGAAGCAGCAAAGTGAGGCTGGCCAAGCCAGTACTTCAGGTGCGTTCTTTATGATTGAATTATTTTCTTTATCTCATAAACTGAATTCATGGGTATATGATACGGGCTGTGGAATTCATATCTGCAATACTTTGCAGGGGTTTAGAGAGGAGAGGAAGCTTGCCTATGGGGAACAATTCTTGCACGTTGGTAATGGAGCGCCTGCAAGAGTTGAAGCTATAGGAACATTTAATTTAGTGTTACCTTCGGGTCTCGTACTATCTTTAAATAATTGTCATTATGCACCGTCAATTGTTAGAGGTGTCATTTCCTTTTCATGTTTGTTGGATCTTGGATTTCATCATACTATTTCAAGCAATGCAATTTCAGTTTCTTTAAATGGTGTTTTTTATTTTAACGCAATTGCTGTGAATGGTATCTTTGAATTGGACATGAATGATAATAATAATGCTTTCAATAATAATTCAGTCTATAGCATCAACCATAAGAGAATCAAGAAAGGTCAGGATTCTTCTTATCTTTGGCATTGTCGACTTGCTCACATTGGCAAGACTCGCATGGAAAAGCTGCAACGCGATGGGCTTTTAGAAAAGATCAATGATGAATCATTTGATAAATGCGAATCTTGTATTGCGGGCAAGATGACAAAGAAACCCTTTAAAAATAGGATTGAAAGGGCTTCTGATCTACTTGGTCTTATTCATACAGATGTATGTGGACCACTTAGACATGTGTCAAGGAGGGGTGCTAGCTACTTCTTAACATTTACGGATGATTATAGTCGTTATGGTTATGTTTATTTACTTAAACATAAACATGAGGTCTTTGAAACATTCAAAGTGTTTAAAGCAGAAGTAGAGTTGCAACTCGGAAAGAAGATTAAAGCTCTTCGATCCGATAGAGGTGGTGAATACCTGAGTCAAGAGTTTATAGATTATCTAGCTAAGGAAGGAATTGTCCAGCACCTTACTTCTCCATATACTCCACAACAAAATGGTGTATCTGAGAGAAGAAATCGTACATTGCAAGATATGATACGATCTATGTTTAATCTAACAACTCTTCCCTTCTCATTTTGGGATTATGCCTTAGAGTCTGCTGTTCGCATTCTTAATATGGTTCCCACAAAGAAGGTTGATAAGACACCATATGAGTTATGGACTGGAAAAGCTCCTAACTTGTCTTATCTAAAGGTCTGGGGCTGCGAGGCGTATGTTAAACGTGACTCTGCAGATAAACTCCAACAAAGATCTGTGAAGTGCATCTTCGTAGGATACCCAAAGGAAACGATGGGTTACTACTTTTATTACCCCCCTGAGAACAAAGTATTTGTTGCTAGGTATGGAGATTTCTTGGAAAAGGAACTCATATCTCAAGAATTAAGTGGGAGGGTATATGATCTGGAAGACGATCAGGTTGATGCATTACCTTCTGAAAACACTAGTCAACTTCCTGAAGAACCAGATAGTCTGGGTCCTCCACCTGAAGTTGAAGTGGTTCCCATTCGCAGGTCTACAAGACCTGTGAAAGCACCTGAACGACTCTGTCTTAATGTAGAGTGCGATCAATCTATACTAGGGGATCTTGATGAACCTACTAGTTATAGAGCTGCCATGAATAGTCCTGAAAAGGAAAAATGGCAGGTTGCTATGAATGGGGAAATGCAATCCATGCATGATAATGAAGTCTGGACTGAAGTAGACCTTCCTCCTGGTGCCAAGGTAGTTGGGAGTAAATGGCTCTACAAGTTAAAGACTGATATGGATGGCATTGTACACACCTATAAGGCCCGTTTGGTAGCTCAAGGGATTACTCAAACATTTGGTATTGACTACGATGAGACCTTTTCTCTTGTAGTTGATATTAAGGCTATTAGGATTCTCATAGCCATAGCTGCATACTATGATTATGAGATTTGGCAGATGGATGTAAATACCGCCTTCTTAAATGGTCGCCTAGATGAAGACATCTATATGGCGCAGCCTGAGGGGTTTGTCAATCCAGATTTTCCAAAGCGTGTATGAAAGCTTCAAAGATCCATTTATGGATTGAAGCAAGCATCACGTCAATGGAATAAAAGATTTGATAAAGAAATCAAAAGATTTGGATTTTCTCAAAATCTTGATGAGCCATGTGTATACCACAAAGCTAGTAGGAGTGATGTAATTTTCGTTATTTTATATGTCGATGACATATTGATCATGGGAAAAGACATTCCAAGTTTGCATAAAGTTAAGGCATATCTTGGAAAGTGTTTTTCTATGAAAGATTTAGGGGAAGCTGCATTCATTCTGGGAATTAAGATATATAGAGATAGATCTCAGCGATTAATTGGATTAAGCCAAAGTGCTTACATTGATAAAATATTGAAGAGATTCAATATGCAAAATTCCAAAAAGGGATATTTGCCAATGCAAGAACACCATGGCTTGAGTAGCAAATTGTGTGCTTCAACACCTGCAGAGGTGCAACGCATGAAGAAAGTTCCTTATGCTTCGGCTGTGGGATCTATAATGTATGCGGTGAAAAGCACAAGGCCAGATGTGGCATTTGCTCAGAACTTAACCAGTCGATTTCAGCAAAATCCAGGTGAAGCTCACTGGACTGCTGTGAAGAATATTCTTAAGTACCTTAGGGCTACTAAAGATGTATTCTTAGTTTATGGGGGTAATCCAGATCCAAATGCAGAACTTGATGTTACAGGTTACTGTGATGCTTCCTGGCAAGGTGATAAGGATGATACGAAGTCTCAGACGGGTTATGTCTTTGTCATTAATGGAGGAGCTGTGGATTGGAGGAGCAAGAAGCAGAGTATATTGGCTATGTCTGCAACAGAAAGTGAGTATGTAGCTGCTTCAGAAGCTGCAATGGAAGCTGTTTGGATTAGGAAGTTCGTTTTGGGGCTTGGAGTTATGCCATCGATTCAACAACCTATTAAAATGTATTGTGACAATTCTGCTGCAATCACATTTGCTCATGAGCCTGGACTCATGAGGGGCACCAGACATTTCCTGATCAAATATCACTACGTGCGTGAGCAAGTGGAGATTGGAGAGATCGATTTACTCAAAGTTCACACAGATGATAACTTAGCAGATCAATTGACGAAAGCTCTACCTGGCACTAAGCTTTATAAGCTAGCTGAAGGAATAGGTCTTCGTAAGGCTGAAAGTTTCATGCCCATTTGTGATTAGTATTTGGATAAAGGATGTAATGTACGAATTATTAACTTTTAATGAAATAAAGTATTGGTTATGTTTATTTACATTGTTTTAATAATATATCCTGTTTTTTCATGTTTAAATCCTTGAATAATTTTATTATTCTAAAAACTGTCCGTTGTCGGTTAATGATATGGGAATATCATTAAGGGAAGACAATTATGATATTCAATGAATTGAATATAGGACTTATCCCAACTATATGATTTTACTTATTTTAAGTAAAACATAATTAGTTATCCTCAGACTTGAGATACCAGATAAGTGTCATGGATGTAGTGCATTTTTGTGGAGCAATCTACCGCTATCCGTAACTGGTAGTTATAAGGGTTGTTTTCAAAAGTGTTGCAAAGTTCATGGGTTAGTCTTGTAGTCAAAATAGAATTTGTTCCTTCAAATTTGTTTTGAAGTTTAATACTATGGGCCACTCGTAGGATTGACAAAATGTTTGCGTGGCCACGCCCAAAGACTATCTGGAATACGTTCAGATGTTTTGGTAATTTTGTTCAATCATTAATACACGAGAAACTGAAAGTTAATAAAGATTTATTTCTTTATTAATAAGAGTATTAGAAACAAAAGGATAATAATAACGATGAACCGTTAAGGGTTTTCCAGGAAACTCAGCTCGGTTTGAACTAGGGGCATTGGAGTGTTGCAAGACGCCGACCAATGTCATTTTACTGTTAATAAATAACCAAGTGGGAGCTGTTGGAATATGGTTAAATTATTAACACGTAAATGTCTAGGATCGAACCCGAGACCTCGGGATTGCACACATTACAATTGAGTATTAAGGAAAAATAATAAATGTATTTTTATATTTATTATTAGACACAAGAACTTAACGAACTTTAGTGTTTTCCGTTAAATGACTAACGACCGTTAGACGAATATAAGGAAAGTGTGTGTTTAAGTAATATGGTAACCAAAGAAGGGTCTATAACCATCTCTTGGGGCTTGGGTCGGCCGAAATCCACAAGGGGCATCCCTTGCCCTAACTTGGTGACCAAGATACTTAAACACTATATAAACAAACCTTGGGATCAATTGTTTTTTCATCTCTTTAACACACAATTATCCCTAGAATTGTTTTCTCTTTTTCTTTCTTCTTTTGGCCGATCGTACAACACCTCAAAGGGTCGTGGGATCGAATTTTGTTAATTAAATTATTCTTGTGTAGTTTACTTGCATAACCTTAATACGGTTTAGTTTGTGTGTACAAGAACGAGGTAATAACTTACTTTAGTTATTATCAAGAGATCGAATAACAAAACGGTAAGGGGTTATTCATTGATCTACATAAACCCTAATTAGGGTTCATCACTTGTTCATCAATCAAGAATCGCATACGGTACGTTCTTATTTATGTTTTAGTTATCTTTTATATGTTATACTTGATCCTTCGCTTCCGCAACTTGTGCTAATTGATATTAGTAATTATATATGATAGTCATGATTATTAAATTCTAACACATTTAGCAAGAGTTAAATTTACTATTCAATTAATATCTTCTGCGCAAAATTACTTATTTATTATTTAGACTCCGCAGGAACTAGTTCCTTGTTTAACACTATGATATGCACATTCATTTTTGTTCCTTTTTTCTCCCCCTTTGAAGTGGTATCTGTCCAAAGTCCAAACTCGTTTCTTTTTTAAAAAACTTTGTTTGGTCACCAATCTATCCATTCAATAAGTCTTCAACGATTGTCCATATATCCCACATGTCCCTATAGCACCTGACTGTTTCCAAAACATTAAGGGGTATAAATTTTTTGACCCAGTTCAATTAGGAAAGATTGAAGTTGTTTGTTACGAAAATTAACACCACGTACGAAACATGATTTCATTGAAGTCCTGTGACGCCCGGGACACCCTCTAGCTCAATCACTGTTGGCGACCTTGGTGCCATTTACATCTTCAAGCAAGCATTTGGAAATGCATTTGATATATTAACCTCTAATTTAATAAACATTGATGTTAGCTATTGTACATTAGATGAATATGTCAAAGTACAATACAGTATAAATTACGGGTGAAAGCTGAAAATTGCTAACTTACTTCTTCAGAAAATTTGTTATTCAATTTAGAAAATTTGAAAAAGTAAGTCGTCAGTTACGAGTATATCAAGTGTAATAAGCTATATGTGCTTAGTTGCTTAACACTAAAATTATCATATAACCATATCATTATGTGATCATTTACAATCAAAGGTACATGTATAAACTCTAAATTCCTAAGCACATTTTTATCTTCCATTTGGATTCTACCAATCACATAAACATGTAAACTTTAATATATTAGCTAGTTGCATAGTCGCAAGGTAAATATATATTGAAAATCTGATCGATTTAGAAATGAAAAGACGATATGTAGTTATATACTTGTAGAAACTTATAAACCAAAGCTTATTAATTACAAAACCAGTTTAAGAGTTAACCCAACCAACCTCCCCTTGTCTTACTTTTATTATATTAAACAGCTAAAGAATAGCTAGCAAAGTTTTACAATACAGAAAAAGGAGATAGACAATTACCGTTTCTCTTCAACTCAGAACAGCGAGAGAAGAGAGATGAAAACACACAAAAATTATGAGAGATAAACTAAACAAATGGGAGACTAAATCTATATATACTACTCACACAATAAGTTACATAATGGTTCCTCCAAGTCTTCAACAATGTTCATCATTAGTCAACTTCTGGACCCATGTGTTTGACCAAGCAAAAGCTTAACCTTCCAACAATAGTCCTTGATTTTATGCAATGTGGTTTAACCACAGTACTTTCCACCCCTAATTTGATATACTGTGTTTTATTTTTTTGCATCTAAAGATGTATAATGACTTTTGAGATAAGTTTTTACCAACTTGTGTTTCTATAAATCACATTCCCAAATCCTTCTAGTTCCTCACATTAACATTAAAGATGAGTTATAACCCGGTTGCAATGACCTCGAGTCATCAATTCCTATGCCATGTAAGTTCAAAGAACATGATGAGCTCATAGTTCTGAGTTCGCAAATGAATTCCATATGTACAAATGCTAAAATCACAAGATAGCATAAACTACTGATGAGGTGTTGTTCTCCGGCACCTCCTCATTCAACCGATCGAAAACAGATTACAAAGTATTATTGACTCAGAATATCAATGAATCGAATTTATTTTGACATCTTTCTTTGGTTGTGGGCCTGCACGTATTTCATATCTCAAATGGATATGTTTTAACATTTAGTATATGTATTATGTGAATCTTGACTTGGAAGATTAATCTTTGAAAATAACTTTAAAACGAAAAAATAGAAATACAAAAGGATTACACGTTAGCATAAAAATAAAAGATTTAATTGCATAAATCGTCCTTGAACTTTAACGAAATTGTATGTTTCGTCCCAACCTTTTTGAAAGTGCAGCTTCTATCCTTGTGGGAAACCTTTGGGTTTTCGTCCCTGGTTTCAAACTACGTTATCTTCCATCCGTTAACATACGCACGTGACTTTGTTAGAAGGTTAATTTTTTCTTAATACAACATGGTCGTTGATTGGCTCAGAACCAACAGGTAATTGTCACACAAGCTGGCCACTTGTGAATGACCAACCGTAACAAATAAACCCTGAAAGTCTAGAGCACAATGCAATAAAATCCTGAGGAGTACAGTGTTTCCCCGGGTCGTTAAAGTCCCAACGAGGCTGAAATTGTGTTTTGGAAAAACGTATAAGGAATGAGTGATTGGGGATAGTAACCAGATAAAGATTATGATTGATTATTACACTACTGATTGCTTGGAATTTGAAAATGAAAATGCACAAATACAGATATGACAAATTTATAAAACAAAATGCGAATAAGCAAAGTACAGGGACTAAAATTGCCAATTTCCAAAGTACAGGGGCTAAAAATGACAAGTTCCAAACTTTGGGGTGAAAAATGAAAATTTTAAAACTTTTATTATTAAAGAAAATTAAAAACTAAAAAGAAAATATTATTTTATATTATTTTAATATTTAATTATTTAATTAAAACTATTTTAATTAACTTAAAAACTATTTATATTAAACCTAACAATATTTTAATTACAAAGTAACTTAAGAAATTACAAAATTATTTTCTAAAAATCTAAAATGACTTAAAATACTTATAAAAATTAAAAAGAAATATTTTTGTCTTTTTGTGGATCTTTTATAAATTAAAAACCTAATTAATAATTAAAGCCTAATTAAACTAATTAAAAGAGAAAAATGAGAAAATGAAAAGTGAAAATTGCAAAATTAATTTTTACAGATTCTACTTAATGTGAAAAAGATGGAAAAATTATAAGAATGAAAATTATATTAATTATAAACAACTATTCTAATTTCTTTTTGGTTTTGCTAATTAAACTGTTTTTAATAAACTTAAATCTAATAATTACTAAATAAAAAGTAAAAATTCTAGAAAAATTACCAAAAATACTTAATATTATGTAGAACCTAGGAAAATTATAAAAACTTGCTACTGTTTAACAAATTTATGCAGAATTAATTACCTAAACAGTTTTACTTAATTACTAATTTAACTAATATTAAATCTAATAAATACTAAACAGTAAAATAAAATTCTAAGAAAATTACTAAAAATACCTAAGGTGACAAACTAATTTTAAAAATTATGAAAACAGGTTATTATTAATCTAAATTTAAAAAGAGAAAATGAAATTAAGAAAAATAAAAAATATTAAATAGAAGCTATCACTTTTCTTAAAAAGTGATGATTTTTGGAATTTTCTGTTTGGAACTTGTTTACACACTGAAAATGGACAACTTTTGTGAAAACAACTATTTTGGAACTCAAAAATAAGCAGTGTGCAAGCTTATGTTTCCAATAGTGGACTTTTTGGCTTATAAATGAGATTTAAAAACTGAAAAAGCTACAGATAAGCTTAACAACTGAACCTAAGGATAAAATAAGCTAGAAAGGACTGAGAGATGACAAAATGAAAAGAACAAACAGACAAAAGCACTGGAATAAGCTACAAAAGAAAATAAGCAATCCAAACTGCACTCAGACCCAAACAAGCCTGCAGGTTATAACAAGCTTGATTTAAGCTAAGGGCAAGAGTTCAAAAGCCCAAAATAAGCTTAGCTATGAAAAGCCTGCTAGGTTAGCTTCTCAAAAAGCCAAAAATCTCAAGACAAGCTAAATTAGAGCACAAGTTGTGAGCTTATGAAAGAGGGTGTTTACACTGAATGGTCAGTGTTCTCAGCAAAATGGGACCAAATGAAAGCTAGTCCCAGCTTATCAAATAAGCTTGAAAACACCAAATAAGCCCTGAACCATAAAGATTGGTAGCTGAGCTTTACAAAAACCCAAACTACACACTCTCAGGTCCACTAGTGAGCTTATAAGAGGCTTATGAAAGTGACTCTCCTACACTGATGAGTCAGTGTAGTGAGTAAGTTTGAGCAACATAGAGAACAAAAATAAGCAGTCATAATAAGCCATAAATGGAAGAGTAAGAGCACAAAGACCAAGCTAGCCAGAAGGGCTTTCCAAAACAACAAGAATTACATACTAAGGCTAACTAATGAACAATCTATGAGCTTATGAAAAGGGCTTGCTAGCCTGTGCACAGGGGAGGTTTAAGCTCAAACAGGCTACTTTGAATGAGCTTTCTAATAAGCAAATGAGTTTCAAAATCCAATTTTCTCCTTGATTCAGATTCACAAGCTACCAAATATTACAAAACAACAAGAATCGCCCATTTCTAATTCCTAATGAATCCTACACTTGATCTTGTATTTCATCCCATTTTATCAGACATGAACTTTGACTTTTGTGAAAATCATGAAAAGTTGACTATAATGAATTTTGATTGGATCCTACTGATTTAGTATGAAATAATATGCCACTAAATGACTAAATAAAGCTACATAAACAACTAATGAGCTAATATGCATGATTTAAGAACCTAATTGTGAGGTAGTGAATGAGAATGATGGATCAAAAGGTTATTTTGACTTTTTGGTATATGACCTAGGTGTTTTACACTATGAATGTTCTAATATGATCTACTGCAACATATCTATACTAAGGTTACCAACTCAGAACTGCTACAACCCACAATTAATAACAATGCCAAACACCCCCTTTTAGAAACTTTATCTTTGATTTTCAAACCACAAGGATGCTAACAACTCTGAAACTGATTTCCACTAATCTATTATGATGTAATAATCTAAATTAAACTTAGAAACAATAAGCTAAACACCAAATGCCTATGATCCTAAGTAATTCTAAAATGGCAGTTAAACCAAGGGTTTAGGCTCAAATGGCGAATAGTGAACTAAGACCAAATTCTAAGCTAAATTATGTCTAGGAGATATTAAATAGCACACAAGAACACAAACAAGTACTAGTGAGCAACTACACAGTAAGAAAACCAAAATGGGAAAGTTAACTTACAACCTTGCATTCAATCATGAACTGAGAACCAAAGAACCAAAGACCAATCCTATAGCTTCCCATGAAGCACTATAACCCAAGTCATCCAGAATCACCTCTTCTTCTTGCTTGAATCTTCTTCACAAATGATTTTTTTATTTTTCACTTATTTTTCATGATTTTTTTTGTATTTTTTTGTTTTATGTCATAAACTGATTTAAATGCTTTCCAAGCTTTTAAAAGCTTATAATTAACTTATCTGAAGCTTAAGAAACACTAAAACACCATTGATAACAAGAATTTAGGTAATATGAGATTTCACATGGAAACTGCAAATTTGAATTTGAAACAACAAGACTTGAATTTAAAGGTTAAGAAAGTTTACATGACACTAGAATAACTGAATACAACCTTTTTTAGCTAAAATTAACAACTAGAAAG
>LBNU01030316.1:2323-31049 GCA_014162995.1 Artemisia annua
AAGCAAAAACAAGGGAACAAACCAACGCAGGGGCAAGGCAACAAAGGGGTGCCAAAAAAGCCCAACACCCAAACCCCCTAAGCCCCCAGCCGAGACTACCCGCAGATCCTAATTCTATCCCTCCACGTCTTCCTATCTGAGGTCATGTCCTCGGACAAGAGCAGCTCCTCCATGTCGAGCCTAAGTCTATCCTCCTACCTGAGTTTGGGTCTACCCCTTCTTCTCACCCCATCTACTACTAGCGCTTCGACTTTTCTAACTGGCGCTGATTGTGGCCTCCTGACATGACTGAACCACCTCAACCTTCCTTCTCTCATCTTCGAGATAATATTCTCGACTTCGAGTTTAGCTCTAAAAACTCCGTTAATGATCATGTCCAGCAAGGTTTTACCACAAGTCCATCTTAGCATTCTCAGTTCTGCCACCTCTACCCTCTTAGCTTGGACCTTGGTGATAGGCCAACACTCAGACTCATACAACATAGATGGTCTAACCGCCACCTTATAGAATTTTCCCTTTAACTTTAAGGGGACGTTCCTGTCACAAAGGACTCCCGACGCCGCCCCCTATCTCGCCCGGCCCGCTCTAATTATATTCATTTGAACATAGTAAAAATTGAATGTTCATGATAAAATATTTACAACAATAAGTTTGTATTATTGCAAGTTGGTAACATCCATTTTAATACTAAAACTTAATGTGTCATTAGTGTACATTATAATGCAATTAGTGTAGTAATTATATGAATTACTATTATTAAATATATTAATATGTTTAAGCTTAAAAAATTAAGACTTCCATCTTTAGAAAGTCCCAAATGCTTTATAAAGAGTAAAGAAAAGATACAGATAATATTTCTAATCTAGATAAGTGGCCTTCTATAGCTAGTAAAATGGTGATGTTACACCGAACTTATCATAATGTTTCCAAGCAACCAATTTTCTCAATACAAGGTTCTCGCATAAACTAGTAATAGAGTGTAAGTTTGTTACTAAAAAGTCAAGGCTTATTCTAAAAACAAACTCTATATTTTCCGTCACGTCCTAATGTACTTTCGTCGTCAATACAGACCTTTTTTCGTTAACAAAATATAATGAAACTTTATTCTTTTGAGTCGTTAACCACAAACTTCTTGTAAACAACCAATTAAATCCCAAAACTTGTTCTGTTTTCAAATTTTAACAAAATAAATCCCATTTCGAGACTAATATCACAAATTACTTTTAAGAACTTAACAACTTTTTTGGTAACCATGGTTTTCGCCCTTTTGGCCGACTAAGTCATGCAACCCCTCTATCACAAACTCAAACCAGATAAAGCCCTCCCCTTGACCACATTTTGGGTGAAAGTACAAAGGTTCTTTATCCCTTACAATAATCCTATAGTAACAACCCTATTTCATCATATACAACAAAATCTAGCATGATGTTCGCGCAATTTGGTACAATAAACCCACATAGAAAAACATCTTCATAGGGTGTGTGTGTGTTTAAGCTTATTATGTGACTTATGAGCTTATTCGGCTCGGCTTAATTTCATAAGCACATCTTTTTCCGGCTTATTAATTGATTCATGAGCTTATTATGGGGGTGTTTTAGAGCTATTTGATGGCTTATCAGCAAATTAGATTTCGGCTTCGAATTTTCTAGCTTATTTTGAGGCTTATGGGTTTATATAAATTTATTATATCATACTAAGCTTATATACTCTAACTCAGAATAAGCCGGAATATTTGGGCTTACGAAATATAATCCGAAATCGAATTAGCAGATAAGCCAAGGAATAAGCTTAATCAAATAGACACAATTATATGAAATCGAAACAATGATAGAAAACATATTTCATATTTCATAATATAAAAGGTAGGATTAAAAAGAAGAATGACCTCATGATGTAGCGGATATTGGTTAAAATGTTGAAGGGTTTTGTAGAGAATCAAAAATGATGAAAAACCCTTGAAGGCTTTTCATTTTCGTTCAGAATATTCTTCGGATTTGTTAATTTTTGGGGGGCAATATTTGTGACATTGTTGTGAGTGAGAAGAAGCCAGCCCTATAGTTGAAAAAGAGAGAGATTGGGAATGTTTTTGTTTCGATTGGGAAATTGTTATTTAGAAAGCGCTCCGCTGCGGGGCAAGAGGTTTTAGGCCGAAAAAATTATGTATATCAGATACTATTATTAAGGTCTAACTTGAATCGGTTTTTAGTTTTTACTCAAACGCTTACACATATTATTTCTAAGTTATAAGAGTACCCCCCAACCCTCACACCACTACAGCTTTCACCTCAGTGTCACATCAAATCTCCAAAACCTCGATATTTACTTGCGTTCTCTTAAAATACACAAAAATACCGAGAATAATCCTCTTTAGTTCCCTTAGGCCATTTCATCATACTCCACGAGCCTACATCACTATTCACTTAGAGAATGATTAATTACTACACTACAACGGTTCTAGGGGGTTTTAAAGCTTGCTTTGCAACGACATGGCATCAAAGTACAATTAAGAATTATATTTTTTACTAAATTTGTTTGGTGTGTGCTTATAGAAAGATCGAAAACAAAAAAGCTCTTTTATTCGTATGGCTTATGAGCTTACCAATTACGAACTCAATTAAGTTATAAGCCCAACTTGATAGATAAGCTCATAAGGCGCAAAAAATGAGCTTATTATTAAATTTTCAATTATTTAATAAGCCCATCAAATAAGCTTAAACAAACACCCGCTTAAGATGGAAAATAAGCCAGAAAAATGGGATTATGATATATCATTATAGGCCGAGTAAAATAAGCTCCTAAGCTTAATCAAATTGGCACAATCATACAAGATCAATGTTGAATAACAGAATAGTGATAAACATATGAAAAAACAATAATATATAAAAGATGGGATTATAAAGAAGAAGACAGACCTCATGATGTGGTGAATATTGGTTGAAACCGTTGAAGGGTTTTTTGAAGAATCGAGAAATATGTAAAACCCATAAAGGGTTTTCATTTTTGTTAAGAATATTGTTCGGATTTGTGATTTTTTTTGGGGCGATATTTGTGCCATTGTAGCCAGAAGAATCGTAGTTGTTGAGATGTTGTTCAAAACTGTTAAAAAAGGGTTTTGTAAAAAAAAAATCGAAAATAATGACAAAACCCTTTCAAAGGCTTTTTTTCATTTTTTTTGGATAATGAGGAGAAGCACAAATGTTATCAAGGATGACAATGTTTTTAAGACATAAAGGGCTGACCATCGTAGACCAAGACGGACCGAGATCAAGAAAACTGACCAGACTGACTAAAAACCGACCGAACCGAAGGACTATCGGTCCGGATAGGCGTAATATGGATACTATGCAAAAGTATGACAAAAAGTAATGGCTAAAAATAAAATACTAAAACAAACCAATAATCAACTAGAGAGATGAAATACTTGAGCTTAAAATTAAACTAAATTATCTAGCAAAAAGGTAAAGAAAGTTTTATTGAATGGGTAAAAAATGGTCTAGTTATTGGAAAGTGAAAATAAACACTTAGAGGAGAAATTAATGAAAGCTAGAGAAATTCGAAAATAGTAGTAAATACACTTAGGAAAAATTAATTAGCACTCAAAGATTATCCGGGAGATTAAAACCCGCTTAGGGAATAATCCAAATGAAGCATCAACTAGTTAACAAAATGGCTGTAAAATTCGAAAGTGAAACTATGAATCAAAACCATTAGAATCAAAACCGAAGTACATACTTTTTTGGAAAATAGATTAGCTACCCATTGGCCTAGTGATGAGGAAGTAAAAGCTTTTCGCAAATTCATCTTTGAAAACCCGAGGCCGAACCCTTTAAACCAAAAATAAGGGGTCCAAAACCTCCACCACCTTAGAAAACCCAATAAGTTCTCATCCTAGCTCTAAAACTCCTCAAACTAGGAGTAAACCAAAATAAACGAAACTTTCACAACAATCATCAAATGCTGGAACTTTCAATCCTTGGGGGGGATGTTTACCCCACCAGTATATACACCAAGTCAAATACAAAACTTGTTCGGATCAAACAACTTTGGTCAAATGAGACCATGGGGACCAACGTAAATAATCCGCCATACAAGCTTGGAAATTTAAGTTGTCACCACTAGTTCATACAATTCTTTGAAGACTTTGAAGAAAAACGCATTGAAGACAAAAGGTACACATTTCCTTTTATTTTCTTGTCAAGAATTGCATGCTTAGTTTAGTTTCTAGTAATTATGTGTTTATGTTTGGCTTGTAGTTTTCATTAGTTTTTTTTTTATATACCTATATTTATATATATACATATCTATCTATATATTATATCTATATATATATACTTAG
The DNA here is from genome assembly GCA_014162995.1 of Artemisia annua. NCBI lineage: Eukaryota > Viridiplantae > Streptophyta > Magnoliopsida > Asterales > Asteraceae > Artemisia > Artemisia annua. The sequence goes on from LBNU01030316.1 coordinate 6,660, forward strand.
TTATATCTAGGATCTTATAACCTAGNGAGAAATATGTAAAACCCATAAAGAGTTTTCATTTTTGTTAAGAATATTGTTCGGATTTGTATTTTTTTTGGGGGTGATATTTGTGCCATTGTATCGAGAAGAAGAATCCTAGTTGAGATGTTGTTCAAAACTGTTAAAAAGGGTTTTGTCAAGAATCAAAAATAATGAAGAAAAAATAAAAAAACCTTTTACGCCTGTTTGGCAGTCTCTCTCTCTCTCTCTCTCTCTCTCTCTCTCTCTCTCTCTCTCTCTCAAAAAATAATCTTATCTAAAATAATTATATCCATCTAGATACATTAACTTCAAGCTAGATACATTAACTTCAAGCTTTTATTTCAGACAAATAGCTCCTAAATGAAAAAGCTGATTCATAAAACTTTTTTAAAATTTTTGAGCTGACTGAAATACCCTTCAAACATTTGTTTACAATTATAGATATGTCCTTTTATGTCATTTTGCATTTTATAATTATATTTAACAATTAATTTACCAAAACACTTTTATTAAAAAAAGATATAACTTATACGAGTTATAACTCATTCTAACAGCTTTGCAGTTTACAGCTTACAGGCCTGTTTGGTAGGGGCTTTTTGAAGAGCTGTTAGCTTTTTGTAACAAAAATAATCTCTTCTAAAACAAATAGCTCCTAAATGAAAAGCTGATTTATGAAACTTTTTAAACATTTTGGAGCTGTTAAAACTTTAAATTACTGATTTACCCTCCAAATATTTGTTTATAATTATAAATATGTCCTTTTATGTAATTTTACATCTTATGATTATATTTAACAGCTAATTTATCAAACGTTTTTATTGAAAAAAAATATACAGCTTGTAGCTCATGTTAGCAGCTTTGCAGTTTACAGCTTACAACTTACAGTTAATAGCTTACAGCATAAAACTTATAGTTAGTTTTGCCAAACATACCCTACAGCTCACAGTTTACAACTTACAGCTTACAACATACATCTTACAGCTAGTTTTGCCAAACATACCCAATGACGAGATGCACACGTGTTATCAAAGGTGACAATGTTTCTAAGACATAAAGAAAAACGACATCATTTTCATCCAAAGTTAAAAAGAAACATGAAACGTCGTCGTTCTCGGACTAGAAAAATAATTTTTTTTTAACAAAAAAACCCCAGAACCACGTCGTTTTGAAGCCTTATAAAACAGTGTTATTTCCCACAGTAAATGTATAATAGAGTAATATATAAATCTATAAATATTTTCATATTTTGTGCCGCCTTAAGTTACGTCTCAAAAAATGTTATGCCTACGCCATAGCTCCTAAGACATGAGGGTTGGGCATACCGCCACGTCATGCCTCAGCGCCTCACGAACATTGCTCTTATATAACACAAAGTTTTGGTACAACCTCTTTGAAACATCCATGTAATTGATATAATAATAGCAGGATACACGCGCGTTGCAGCAGCGGATACCCTGTTATTAAAGTTTAGGCGCCAACAAAATAACAATGACGAACAGATTAACCGGAGAAAAAATGATCCCAGTCCGACCCAGTTCACCCCGTTTTACTGGTTTCGACTAGTCCTCTCTGTTTCGTTTTTGAACGGCTTTCATTGGCTAGCCGAACTGATGGCGACTTCAAATTTCGGTTGAACCCGTTGGTCCGGTCCAGTTTTCAAAATCATATGTACCATCAACTTGTTAACATGTAAATTGTATAAAGCTTTGTATGTTATATTTGTTTATACAATGTGTATAACAACATGTATTGTTTATTATAGGGGTGCTTTTAAAATAATATTAATTAGTATGTTTAATGTTGTGTCTTAATTTTAAGATTTTGATATGTGTGTTTAATTATTTTGTACCAAGTTCTTTATATATTGTATGTCTTAATTTTAAGACTTTTGATATTTAATGTGTTTAATGTTAGAAAATTAAGTTTTAGAGATATTTAATGTTTTGAAATTGTGTTTAATTTACTTGTACATCTTGTTTTGTTAGTTGTATTACTTAATTGTAAGACATTTAATGTTAGAAAAGTCCTTTGTGCTTTACAAGATAGTTAGGGTGCGTTTAGTTGAAGAACAAATTCTCTTATTTTCTATCTCTAGTTTTGTAAAAATTTGAAAGGGCAATTTATCTTATAAAACACTTGAAAATATCGTAAACACGTTTAGTTGATGTTTGTATTTTCTATTTTGAAGAAGGGGAAGGAGAGTTGTGGGTTACAAAGGAAAACAGGGAAAACAACTGAAATTTGTTTTGTTTCCTTGTTAAGTTAGGAATAGAGGACTTTGTGTTTTGCAAAAAAATTTGTTGAAAACGTTGATTTTACGTGATTTTTTTTTTCTTTTTTACAAAACATTTTGTAGAAAATAAGGGTGTTTTCTAACTAAATGCACCCTTAGATTTTAGTAAAGTACTACTCCAATTCATCACTCATAAGTACTTCTTCAATACGATTGTTCGACTCATTCAAAGTAATCTTCCTCTGCATGCTCCAATAATCTGTATTTTTGTTAAGCATTAAATCTATTACAACAACTAATGCGCTCCAATATCAATTAATCAGTTTGGAAGATTACTTTGAATGAGTCGAACAATCAGTTTCAAAATACAAAGAAAATAAGTTTCAAAGGTTTGAAGGTAATACGCGTTTCAAAATACAAAGAAAATCAGTTTCAAAGGTTTGAAGGTAATCTTTGCTCATGTGAATGAACTAATGCTTACGTTGGGAATTAGTATTGGATTCGCCTTCTATGCTTTTTCTGGTTAGTTAGAGTCTTATTAAAGTATATTTAAATTGAGTAAAAGTAACGATGTAAGAGCCCGTTTGGTTGGCACCCATCTCTTTTGGATTTGACTTTAAAGATCAAAACAAGTGTTTGTTTCGACAGTTGGGATTAGACCTACTCTCAGATACTATTTCAAATGTCATGAGACTTGCCATGATTTGGAGTACTGTGAGTCCCAAATTATAGTTATCTATCTCTTTCTTATTTTAATATTTAAAAACAATTAAATTTAAGTTTAAATTAATATTTTAAAATTAAAATAATTATTTATTTATAAACTAACATATTTCTCTTACATCAAATTCAAACCCAAATCCTAATCCAAATTTTAATCCAAATCCAAATCTTAATCCTAAACTCATCTACAAACCAAACGGATCCTAAGGGGGCGTTTGGTTCACAGGATATTTTTGAAGGAATTGTAATATTTGGAAGGAATTGTAATTTGATGTAATTGTAATTGAAAGAACTGGAATATGTTGTAATTGTAGTTGATGAAATCTGTCGATGTGTTTGGTTGATTCACAACGTAATGTAATTTAATTCGTTTTATAAAACTTAAACAATTAATATAATAATAAATAATAACAATAATAATAATAATAATAATAATAATAATAATAATAATAATAATAATAATAATAATACGAATAGTAGTAGTGGTGGTGGTGGTGGTGGTCGTTGGTGGTAGTAGTAGTAGTAGTAGTAGTAGTAGTAGTAGTAGTAGTAGTCGTAGTAGTAGTCGTAGCAGTAGTCGTAGTAGTACTCGTAGTAGTCGTCGTAGTAGTAGTAGTCGTAGTCGTGGTCGTAGTCGTGGTCGTGGTCGTGGTCGTGGTCGTGGGGTCGTGGTCGTAGTCGTGGTCGTGGTAGTATTGGTGGTAGTGGTGGTGGTGGTGGTGGTATCGTAGTCGTAGTCGTAGTCGTAGTCGTAGTCGTAGTCGTAGTCGTAGTCGTAGTAGTAGTCGTAGTCGTAGTCGTCGTAGTAGTCGTAGTAGTAGTCGTCGTAGTAGTCGTAGTCGTAGTCGTAGTCGTCGTAGTCGTAGTCGTAGTAGTCGTAGTCGTAGTCGTAGTAGTAGTCGTAGTAGTCATAGTCGTAGTAGTCGTAGTCGTCATAGTCGTAGTTGTCGTAGTAGTCGTAGTAGTGGTGGTGGTGGTCGTGGTGGTGGTGGTGGTAGTGGCAGGTGGTGGTAGTAGCAGTTGGTGGTAGCGGCGGCAGCAGCAGCAGTAGCAGCAGCAGTAGCAGTAGCAGTAATTTTTATAATAATAGTAGTAATAATAATAATAATAATAATAAGTAGAATTTTTATATACCGATGTTTTGTAGTATAAAAATTCTGAATTACAACATAATTCAAAACTTTTCATCCAACTTCCTATGTAATCTGGATTACCTCACTTGATGTAATTGTTATTACTAAATTACAATTACAATGCAAACCAAACAATTGCCGTAATGTAATCTGAATTACAATTGCTTCCACCCTGCCAACCAAACACAACTAGAATGTAATTCATATTACAATTACAACGACTTACAATGAATTCCAGCAAACCAAACGCCACCTAAGTGTTTGTACATATAATGCATTTATCTTAGACCAGTAATCTCCATTAGGAGAGGGTATCAAACTAGCATTGCTAAAAACAAAAGCATCTAATGGAGGCAAGGTCGCCTTCTACAGAGTGGCAACGACCGGTAGCAGTTGTACAAAAGTGTGCTAAAACGTTAAAACTTGATGCTCTTTTATGCGCTCTAACGCAGTTACCGTCATCCGCTCATTACATGTTAAAATGTTAAAACCATTTCAAAATGGTATCTGTAATAAACGAAGGGGTATTTGGATAAGGTAATTTTAGAAATACAAATTACCAAAATAAACCTTTTCTATACTCCAATTATCAAAATTAATCTTTTTTCAAGGTTTTACCAAAATGAATCGCTCTACTTTTTATAATGTTTTGTCCCCAGGCGTGTGTCTTCAAGTTTTCATGTTTGACTTTGATAGGTAGGCTAGTAGTGTAGGGGAATGGATCCATTAAAAAGAAAAATAAAAATAAGAAAGAATGAGAAATGTTTTTAGCCATACATTTTAAATGAAGAAAGAGAATTTCATAGTAGATGCATCTCTTCTTTCGCTAAATGGGTCGCGTTTTTACATTTTTAAAGTTGCGTTTTTTAAAATTCTGTCGCATTGAATGTCGCGAAAGACACACGTGTAACTGTGTAAGGTGGCAATTGTTTCGTCAAATGAACTAACAGATGAGATTCAAAAGTTCATTTTGGTAAAAAAATAGGCGACGTCTTGTTTCTCCGTTTAAAACAATTTCTCAATTTCTTAGAAGGTATTATGCAGTTAAACAACTCCAAAGAAATTTTCTGCAAAAGTAGTAAATGCTCAAAAATATAAGCTAAATCCCTGGAAACCAGAATTTTTAATATGGAATAGGATAAAAGACCACCCTCTCATATTGAGTTTACGCGCTAAAAGTTGAGGCTTTGTTTGGTATACCATATCGTAGCAACTTTAAATCTGATCAATTAAAGTTATTTGTTTCATTTTTGGCTAACTGGATTAGCTGTTTTATTAGCAAATCACAGTCACGAATATACATTCATTTTGAATTAGTGATTAACAACATGTCACATAAGACGAACATACATTCATTTCGAGATTTACAATTGCAAAGTATAACATATACCAACATACAATTTATACGGAAAACTATTGATAACTTACCTGTGGCCATTACTTTGTGCTTCATAATGGACGGGAGATTTCTAAGTTCTATGATTTTGGTTAGGTATACAATGGACCGGCCACGATTTAGTGATCACCTTCAGGCCATTAAGTTTATCTGCAAAGATTTCTGGTCTGAGCTCTTCAAGAAACAGATTAATAATTATATACTAACCATAGAATAAGTTTTTCGACCTCAAATTGATAAACAAGAAAATATAGTGAGAGATGGATATGATGGCTTAAAATTTGACTTTTTGCAGTGCACATCTGTGTTGCAGTATAATAAGTTTTGCTGGATTTCACGCTTGTCGGGGAATCCATCAGTAGAACTTGTTGGAATATGGTTAATTATTAAACGTGTAAATGTCTAGAATCGAACACGAGACCTCGGGATTGCACACAATACAAACAAGAATAAAAGTATAATAATAATAATATTAAATGTTAGTGTATAATTATTATTTGAACACTTAACGTACTTAATGGTCGTTAGTTATTAAATGTACGGACTAACTATCGTTAAAAGAGAAAGACAAGGACATTGGATCTATAAAATTGTTTTGAAAAACCTATGTCATAAAGATGAGTGCATGCATCTTTATACATGTTTTTGACACATCAAAAACTTAATACCCTAAAATTTAAGTCACATGCCATCTAACTATAAGGGACACTTGGAGTTTTCCTTTGGTATGCGTGAGACCTAGGCCAAAGATTAATGACAAGGCAAATTTCCGAGTGAGCGTGAGACCTCACATGGTTAATTTGCAGTCTCTAAGTTAGTCGACTTAATTAAGTTGATGCGTGAGACCTAGAACTTAAGGCATGAGATGGGATGAAACATGCTTAGATGGCAAGTTGATGAATCAACTTGAAGTAAATCCCATAAATTATCTAGGAATTGGAAAACTTGTTTGCCAATTATTGTTCGACAGATTACCATCTTTTGTAAAGATTCACTATATGGCAGATCAACTGACGTATTGAAATTATGAAAAGTTGGATCCTAGATTTTCAAGAAACTAAGATGGTTATATGAATATTTCCATGGGTATTATGTTTACTTGAAAATATTTTCTTATCGAAAATACTAAGGTTTGAACTTTTTCTTTCTGTAGAAATGGCTCAACCCGATAACTCTGTGTTTGATGCTTTCAAGAACCATCTTGAAAGAGCTAAATTCACTGGGAAAAACTTCAATGATTGGCACCGTTCGCTCAGAATTGTCTTGAGAGCGACCGATAAGCTCGATTATTTGCAGACCCCTTGCCCTGAGGAGCCTACAGGTGACGATGTCACTGCTGAACAAAAGGCTGAATGGAGAGTCGAACTTGCTAAGTACAATGAAGTCGGATGTCTGATGCTTCAAAGTATGGAACCTATAATGCAAAAGAAGTTTGAGCATTATTTTCCGTTCAACATGATTGATGAGCTCAAGAAGCGTTACGAGAAAACTCCTGCAGTTGAACTGTATGAGTCTCTTGACAAACTGCACAGCTGCAAGCATGCTGATGGAAAGCCAGTTGAAGACTATGTAAATGAGATGAGAGAATTCTTTGATCAACTTTACAGAGTCGGATTTGGTTACCCTGACAATGTTCAAGTTCACTTGATCAACAGAGCCCTTAATAAGGACTTTGCTGGTTTTGTGCAAAATTGGAACATGCACTGCTCGGGGAAGACAGTTGTTGAGTTACTCGCATTGCTTGTTGACTATGAGAGGCATCTACCAAATAAGGGCAAGGCACCTACCCCGCAAGTGTTGGCAATTCAAGGGGGTAGGATCCAGAAAAAATCGCATGTGAACAAGGGTAAGGGTAAGGCTGATAAAAGCAAGCAGGTTCTGGCTTATCAACCAAATCCAAAGGTGAATCAAAACCAACCCAAGAAGCCAAAGGCGAATCCTCCAATGAAGAAGGAACAGGCTTGTCACCACTGTCATCAACCGGGGCACTGGAAACGTAATTGTGCGCTCTACATAAATGACTTGCGACAAAAGAAGCAGCAGAGTGAGGCTGGTCAACCCAGTTCTTCATCAGGTGCGTTCTTTATGATTGAATTATTTTCTTTATCTCATAATCTGAATTCTTGGGTATATGATACGGGCTGTGGAATTCATATCTGCAATACTTTGCAGGGGTTTAGAGAGGAGAGAAAGCTGGCCTATGGAGAACAATTCTTGCACGTGGGTAATGGAGCGCCTGCAAGAGTTGAAGCTATAGGAGTATTTAATTTAGTGTTACCTTCGGGTCTCGTACTATCTTTAAATAGTTGTCATTATGCACCGTCAATTGTTAGAGGTGTAATTTCTCTTTCATGTTTGTTGAACCTTGGTTTTCATCATACTATTTCAAGCAATGGAATTTCAGTTTCTTTAAATGGTGTTTTTTATTTTAATACAATTGCTGTGAATGGTATTTTTGAGTTGGACATGAATGATAATGATAATGCTTTCAATAATAATTCAATGTATAGGATCAATCATAAGAGAATCAAGAAAGGTCTGGATTCTTCTTATCTTTGGCATTGTCGACTTGCTCACATTGGCAAGACTCGCATGGAAAAGCTGCAACGCGATGGGCTTTTTGAAAAGATCAATGATGAATCATTTGATAAGTGCGAATCTTGTATTGCTGGCAAGATGACAAAGAAACCCTTTAAAAATAGGATTGAAAGGGCTTCTGATCTACTTGGTCTTATTCACACAGATGTGTGTGGGCCACTTAGACATGTGTCAAGGAGAGGTGCTAGCTACTTCTTAACATTTCCGGATGATTATAGTCGTTATGGTTATGTTTATTTACTTAAACATAAACATGAGGTCTTTGAAACATTCAAAGTGTTTAAAGCAGAAGTAGAGTTGCAACTTGGAAAGAAGATTAAAGCTCTTCGATCCGATAGAGGTGGTGAATACCTGAGTCAAGAGTTTATAGATTATCTAGCTAAGGAAGGAATTGTCCAGCACCTTACTTCTCCATATACTCCACAACAAAATGGTGTATCTGAGAGAAGAAATCGTACATTGCAAGATATGATACGATCTATGTTTAATCTAACAACTCTTCCCTTCTCATTCTGGGATTATGCTTTAGAGTCTGCTGTTCGCATTCTTAATATGGTTCCCACTAAGAAGGTTGATAAGACACCATATGAGTTATGGACTGGAAAGGCTCCTAACTTGTCTTATCTAAAGGTCTGGGGCTGCGAGGCATATGTTAAACGTGACTCTGCAGATAAGCTCCAACAAAGATCTGTAAAGTGCATCTTTGTAGGATACCCAAAGGAAACGATGGGTTACTACTTTTATTATCCTGCTGAAAACAAAGTATTTGTTGCAAGGTATGGAGATTTCTTGGAAAAGGAACTCATATCTCAAGAATTAAGTGGGAGGGTATATGATCTGGAAGAAGATCATGATGATGCATTACCTTCTGAAAACACTAGTCAACTTCCTGAAGAACCAGATAGTCTTGGTCCTCCACCTGAAGTTGAAGTGGTTCCCTTTCGCAGATCCGTAAGGACTGTGAAAGCACCTGAACGACTCTGTCTTAATGTAGAGTGCGATCAGTCTATACTAGGGGATCTTAATGAACCTACTAGTTATAAGGCTGCCATGCAAAGTCCTGAAAAGAAAAAATGGCAGGGTGCTATGAATTGGGAAATGCAATCCATGCATGACAATGAAGTTTGGACTGAAGTAGACCTTCCTCCTGGTGCCAAGGTAGTTGGGAGTAAATGGCTCTACAAGTTAAAAACTGACATGGATGGCAATGTACACACCTATAAGGCCCGTTTGGTAGCTCAAGGGTTTACTCAAACGTTTGGTATTGACTACGAAGAAACTTTTTCTCCCATAGCTGATATTAGGGCCATTAGGATTCTCATAGCTATAGCTGCGTACTATGACTATGAGATTTGACAAATGGATGTCAAAACCGCCTTCTTAAATGGTCGCCTAGATGAAGACATCTATATGGCGCAGCCTGAGGGGTATGTCAATCCAGAATTTCCAAACCGTGTATGCAAGCTTCAAAGATCCATTTATGGATTGAAGCAAGCATCACGTCAATGAAATAAAAGATTTGATGAAGAAATCAAAAGATTTGGATTTTCTCAAAATCTTGATGAGCCATGTGTATACCACAAAGCTAGTGGGAGTAATGTAATTTTCCTTATTTTATATGTCGACGACATATTGATCATCGGAAAAGACATTCCAAGTTTGCATAAAGTTAAGGCATATCTTGGAAAGTGTTTTTCTATGAAAGATTTAGGGGAAGCTGCATTCATTCTGGGAATTAAGATATATAGAGATAGATCTCAGCGATTAATTGGGTTAAGTCAAAGTGCTTACATTGATAAAATATTGAAGAGATTCAATATGCAAAATTCCAAAAAGGGATATTTGCCAATGCAAGAACACCATGGCTTGAGTAGCAAACTGTGTGCTTCAACACCTGCAGAGGTGAATCGCATGAAGAGAATTCCTTATGCTTCGGCTGTGGGATCCTTAATGTATGCGGTGAAAAGCACAAGGCCAGATGTGGCATTTGCTCAGAACTTAACCAGTCGATATCAGCAAAATCCAGGTGAAGCTCACTGGACTGCTGTGAAGAATATTCTTAAGTACCTTAGGGCTACTAAAGATGTATTCTTAGTTTATGGGGGTAATCCAGATCCAAATGCAGAACTTGATGTAACAGGTTACTGTGATGCTTCATGGAAAAGTGATAAGGATGATACGAAGTCTCAGACGGGTTATGTCTTTGTCATTAATGGAGGAGCTGTGGATTGGAGGAGCAAGAAGCAGAGTATATTGGCTATGTCTGCAACAGAAAGTGAGTATGTAGCTGCTTCAGAAGCTGCAATGGAAGCTGTTTGGATTAGGAAGTTCGTTTCGGGGCTTGGAGTTATGCCATCGATACAACGACCTATAAAAATGTATTGTGACAATTCTGCTGCAATCACATTTGCCCATGAGCCTGGACTCATGAGGGGCACCAGACATTTCCCGATCAAATATCACTACGTGCGTGAGCAAGTGGAGATTGGAGAGATCGATTTACTCAAAGTTCACACAGATGATAACTTGGCTGATCAATTGACGAAAGCTCTACCTGGCACTAAGCTTTATAAGCTAGCTGAAGGAATAGGTCTTCGTAAAGCTGAAAGTTTCATGCCCATTTGTGATTAGTATTTGGATAAAGGATGTAATGTACGATTATTAATTTCCAATGAAATAAAGTATTGGTTATGTTTATTTGCATTGCTTTAATAATATATATCCTGTTTTTGCATGTTTATATACTTGAATAATTTTATTATTCTAAAACTGTCCGTTGTTGGTTAATAATATGGGAATATTATTAAGGGAAGACAATTAAGATATTCAATGAATTGAATATAGGACTTATCCCAAACTACATGATGTTACTTATTTTAAGTAAATCATAATTAGTTATCCTCAGACTTGAGATACCAGATAAGTGTCATGGATGTAGTGCATTTTTGTGGCGCAATCTACTGCTATCCGTAACTGGTAGTTATAAGGGTTGTTTTCAGAAGTGTTGCAAAGTTCATTGGTTAGTCTCGTAGTCAAAATAGAATTTGTTCCTTCAAATTTGTTTTGAAGTTTAATACTATGGGCCACTCGTAGGATTGACAAAATGTTTGCGTGGCCACGCCCAAAGACTATCTGGAATACGTTCAGATGTTTTGGTAATTTTGTTCAATCATTGATATACGAGAAACTAAAATTTAATAAAGATTTATTTCTTTATTAATCAGAGTATTAGAAACAAAAGGATAATAATAACGATGAATCGTTAAGGGTTTTCCAGGAAACTCAGCTCGGTTTGAACTAGGGGCATTGGAGTGTTGCAAGACGCCGACCAATGTCATTTTACTGTTAATAAATAACCAAGTGGGAGCTGTTGGAATATGGTTAATTATTAAACGTGTAAATGTCTAGAATCGAACACGAGACCTTGGGATTGCACACAATACAAACGAGAATAAAAGTATAATAATAAGTATATTAAATGTTAGTGTATAATTATTATTTGAACACTTAACGGACTTAATGGTCGTTAGTTATTAAATGTACGGACTAACTATCGTTAAAAGAGAAAGACAAGGACTAGAGTGTAACTAGGAGCCAAGAAGGATCCGGAATCCCTTCTTGGACTCCTTGAACGAGCGGCCAAAGGGGAGGGGATCCCAATCCCACCCTAACTTGTCCTCCAAGTTCTCTATAGTATATAAACAAGGCTTGGGTTCATTCATTCACATCTCTTGAGCACAAACACAAACCCTAAGTTTTTTTCTCTCCTTGTTTTCCTTCTTGGCCGATCGGTTCTACATCCCTCAAGGGTTTAGGATCGATTTTTGTTAATAAAAAATATTAGTGTTCTTGTTTCTTGCAAAACCTTTTATTCGTTATAGTTTGTGTGTACAAGAACGAGGTAACAACACACTATTGTTGTTATCAAGAGATCGTTAAACAAAAAGGTAAGGGGTTTAACATTGATCTACATAAACCCTAATTAGGGTTCATCACTTGTTCTTCCATCAATCAAGAATTGCATACGGTACGTTCTCTATTTATGTTTTAGTTATCTTTTATGTGTTATACTTGATCCTACGCTTCCGCATCTTGTGCTACTTGATATTAGTAATTATATGATAGTCATGATTATAAAATTCTAACAGAACTTACGGGTGAAGCTCAAGATCCATCAACCATGTTAGAAAACAAAGCAACGCAAACAGCTGGAATGCATCTTTACTTCCCATGTGGACTTATAAGGGGCGCACTTTCAACCTTGGGAATTCCTTTTGCTGTTTCAGCTGATATATCCAATCTTCCTGCATGTAAGTTTCCATAAGCCTTCTTCTGACGTACAAATTTTAGGATCACTAAAAAGAAGGGTAGCTATAGGGTTAAGTTTGTGTTTTTAGTAACTTGTTTTTAAAGTGGGACAGTGGAATAGGATATACATTTCATATCCTTGGATCTTTATAACGGTCTTGTAAGTTGCTTGGATTTCTAATAGTTTTTGAGAGTTGGATGGTTTCTGGAATGATTTTCTTTGGTCCAATCACCAGTGAACATATTAGAAATCAAGTTAAAACTTCGTTGCTAATTATTTTGTTGGTACTGTGGTAATGATTTGTTAAATATGATTTTTAATGCACGTTGTTAGTGGCGGAGCTAGAAAAAATTTCTTGGGAGGGCCGAAACAATTTTTTTTCAGGAAGAACATTAAATGGGAGGGCCGAGATGGAAAAAAAAAGAAATTTAACACTTAAAATCGCAAAAAAAATACACTAACGGGCTTATGCGTAGGGGGGCCGGGACCCTTCCTGATCCATTAATAGCTCCGCCCTTGCACGTTGTTGTTTCCTTCTATGCTCTGCCTTTGAGTCTTGACTCCAATATTGTTTGCAGGTAATAAAGGTTGAAGTAATTATATCATTTTTCCCGATAAAAAACATGAGAGCTTTTGCATCGGTAAGTTCCCGAAGTGCTGCCACAACCACCTTCGTCATTATAGAAGTTAGTCACTTAAATAGGTAGAATTTGTGAAATGCTTAAATAGGCCTTCTGCGATTAATACAACATTAGCTAAAGCCTGTTAGATTATGGGGGTGTTTGGCCTGGCTCAATTGCATACCGTATTATCAAGATACCATTAGCCACTCTTTTTCCCCCAAAACTTTTTAGCTTAGTAACTTTTGTGAACTAAATAAGTTCTCTTAAAAAAGCCAAAATGGATTCTTTTTAGAGGCATTATATAGGGGGTGAGCTTATAAGCTAAGAGGCATAAGCACTTTTACATTAGCTAACCCAAACACCACCTAAAACATGCTCTTGATACACATTTGAATAAATCTCCAATTTGCAGGTGAAAGTCTGTGCCATCTTTGCTATCTGCTGGGGCGAATCCAAATTTGGTGACGGACCCCACTTCAGAAATCCCCTGGCCGATATGGCCTCAAAAAAGTGGTTACGAGGGGGTTGGCTGCTTTCCACGCATAAAAAGCATTATTAGCACATTTTGAAGCAACGGCATTAGTTAGACTGTTAGTGGCTGCACTCAGGGAGCAGTCATTTAATTGAAGTCAAGAGCAGTGAGTTTGCTAATACAAAAGATGAAGCACGCTGTATAATAGCGGCTATGACGTTTCAGCATGCTTTCCGTAAGCACAAAACTAAGAAACAAATGGATGTTGTTGTCGACATACAGCCGAGGTTTCATTACATGGAAAATAAGAAAACATTTTCTGAATAAGCATCGTCAGGCCATCAAAATACAAGTAAGAATCTAAAATCAGTTTATCCATTTTTCTTTCATTATTTTAATTCTACAGACAATTGAGTCATTAAACCTTTCGGTTAGAGGTGGTGATTTTGGACAACTTCTTACAAATGGCCAACTTGGGTATGTCTAGCAAATATCTAATTCTGTCATAAGTTTCTTCTTTGATTATGTGCTTTCACTATATATTTCGTGTAGAACAGGCCTGTTTTATGTCTTTGAAGCTGCGTATGGCGACGGATTTAGACTTTTGTGTTGAATAATATGAAAACATATGTTTATGGTTAGTTTTTGTTATTGATTGAATGTGAATTGATGTTGAAGGTTACGTCATGAAGGAGTTACCAGAAGAGATAGGGAGTAATGTTGTGACGTTGGCATGTCCGTCTTCCGTTGAACGAGGCGAATGTCACGTGTATTTGATCGGCACTGCAAATGTTTGTAGGTGATATTTTTAACCAGATTCCTATGATGTTATGTATTGGTTTTAATTTTCTATATAATTTTGATGTGTTTAGTATATGTTATGAACTTATGATTGAATGAAAGTTGAACCTACAAGTTTGTATATCATATTTAGTCTTATTAAGGTGATAATGTGTTTGGCATAAAAACTGACTATGTGCTTATTTTACATTGAAATAAGAATACAATGGGGTGACATTCGGAGATTGCAATATTAGTTTTTGAGTATTACGTCTAGGAAATTGTTGGTAATGTTTCCGTTGTGAACTGTGTTGCCTTACAGTTCTGAAACAAATGCTATTTTAAGTCTGCAGGCAGCGTTAACTGAAGCTTAAACGGAGATAATAGCGATTTCAGTTTATGATAAGAAGGAGACGAAGAAAGCCTTGCGAGAGCAGATGGGCCATTAGCAGTGTCAAACTCGAAAACAGATGCTGGAGAAAGTGATGGCCCTTTTCCACCTAATGTCAGCACCCGTCTCTCACCTGCCATTATTGCAGAATACTAAGTGGTAAACAACTGAATATATGTTTAAAGGTTCGGTTTTGAAGTGTGTGTTTAGTGTTTGGATTGTTTGGTAATGGTTGTGTGTTTTGAGTGTTCAGGTTGGTAAAGATGGATAGTGTTTGATTGCAGGATGTGTTTAAGGAGTATAACGGACCTCGATACACGATTTAGACACGATTGATGGTATTTTGATCGTTCCTGATAGCTATCTTCGACTTTTATGAAGTTAATCAGGTACATTAGTTAGTATGATTATTCGAGAAAATAAATAGATCACATGTCTAGAAGAAAATACGATTATGGGCGCCGGTGATAGTAACTTATAATGCCATTACCAGTTTACGAACTAAAAGTTGTTACTTATTGATATTTTGTTGCAGAGTTTCAGAATGTGTAGACATAAGGATTCCCTTCACTTTGTGCAGCAAACAGTTATTGGCCTGGCCTCGCTGTCACAGGTATGATAATGGAAGCTGCATGACTTTAGGAGACGAGCTGAGACTACAAATGCCTGAAAACGTGTGGCATCAAGAGGAAGGCCCTGCAAACAGTGGCGGACCCAGGATTTTCCAAGACGGGGGCAAAAAATTTTTTTTTGATAACATTCGTGATGCACTTTAATAAAAAAGTCATATATATATTTTTTTTAAACTAAAAACTAAGGTTTTTACATTTTTGGCTTCAAGGTGGGGGGCAATTTGATTTTTTGTAGGGGTGCACTTTAATAAAAAGGTCCAAAAAAAATTTTTTTTACACTAAAATCTAAACTTTTTCGGCGAGTCGTGGAGGGCACCGCCCCCCCAAAGTCAAAGCTTGGGTCCGCCCCTGCCTGCAAATCTGTCATAACACCAGGTAGTACCTGCTATCCACAAATAACCCACTTTATGCATTTAGTTTGTTTGGTTGCCAATGTTTTATGCAGAAAAGTGATTTTTAAAATGGTTGTTTCGTTTCAAAACTTTTACGTTACGAGTCAGTGAGGTTATGATCTTCGGCTGTGTTGTAGGAAAAGGATGAGCATATGGAAGGACGGTTGTTAACATTTAATTGATAAATAGCCATGAACATTGTTTCTAAGCTAATGAAATGTATTCACTATTCAGCAATCGGTGATACCGAATTATGTCACAGCCTGCGCATTACACGAAGTAGAAGGACGTTTGAGCCCGATAATATGCCGGCTCGGCAGCCTCTATGATTGCAGGTGATGCGTGAATTAATCTGACCCACGATGAATGTTAATGTTTTACGTGTAACATTTTTAGGCTGTTATTCTGAAATACGCTGATTTTCAGCAGACGGGAGCCAGGTATTGGTCATGGGCAGTTGGGCACCAGACAGATACTATCTTTCTTTGTTTTATACAGTAGTAAATTAAATCAGGCTTTTCCCTTACATAAAGCATTGTCACTCATGTCAATTGGTTTTTTTATTTTATAGGCAAGAAAGGTTCATTTGCTTTTTACACGCTCGTTGTATGAGACAACCAAATTTATTGACAAAATATATGACAACAAAAACATTGAACCCGCGTATGTAATATTTATGGTGAATAAGCATAAAGATACTAAATATACTAACATGCTTGACTGTGCTTATGTATTGCTTCAGCTTCCAGGTTTGTAACCCAATAACACTGTTGTGCATTTCTTGGAAAAACTGTTTTGTTCTTGGTTTGTAATTAAAAGTTAAGCACAGAGCTTATGGTTTGTTTTATTTTAATTGGTTGAAAGGTTAAAAGTTAAGCACATAGGCAGCTAAATGATATATTCAATTTAAGGGGAGTCCAGAGTGCGTCATTTAATGATATTTCTGATGTTGTGGCGTTTGTGAAGTGACTAGACGGTGAACTGTCATGTTTAGTAAATTTTCTTGCAAAACGTTAATAACCAGCAACACTAAACAGCCCGCACTTCTACATTAGTAAATTGGTTTTTGTTGCAGGATCGCAGTGGAGCTGCACAGCTCACTGGGAACTGGCAGCTGATGGGTGTAGTTTGTTTTGACAATCTTGAAATTGTGAGATATGGTTGTGAAAATCGATGTACGCTTTTTTCCTCCAGGTAATAAGCTCAAAAGATCTTTTTTCTAAGATAACTGCAAGTTCATAGAGCGAGTTATATGTATTGACCCAAAACCATTCATTATACTAATTTGCTAAAATTGTTAGCTAATTTCGACCCGGTAAGTGGTTATGTATCTTTCGTGATTGCAGTTGACATTGGAGTTGACATTGGATTTATACTGAGATATGATATGGGTCTATACTCGGTCGGGGTTTTAACTGTTAGTTGCATTGCTTCGTACAAATTTTCGTCTTTAAAAGTGGTAATGACAAGATTTAAATGTTGGATGGTTTTGTGGGGTATAGTGCGGTCAAGTGGGCGTCGGGGAGTGAATTTGTTACGAGTGGGTTTGGGAATTTGGTCGAGTTGCGGGATTTGGGGAGGAATGGTGGTGCTGGGCCGATGTCGAAGTTTAACGGAAATTGGCATTTCTCATTGTGTATTTCATCAAAATAGAATTTATATAGTGGTTGAAGGCAAACGAGC
The DNA here is from genome assembly GCA_014162995.1 of Artemisia annua. Taxonomy (NCBI): domain Eukaryota; kingdom Viridiplantae; phylum Streptophyta; class Magnoliopsida; order Asterales; family Asteraceae; genus Artemisia; species Artemisia annua. Next base: position 24,046 of record LBNU01030316.1, read on the forward strand.
AACAAGCTGTTGGAATATGGTTAAATTATTAATACGTAAATGTCTAGAATCGAACACGAGACCTCAGGATTGCACACGATACAAATGAGTATTAAGGAAAAATAATAAATGTATTTTTATATTTATTATTAGACACAAGAACTTAACGAACGTTAGTGTTTTTCGTTAAATGACTAACGACCGTTAGACGAAAATAAGGAAAGAAGTGTTTATATAGAATTAGGAAACAAGGGAAAAATTCTAGAACCCCCTAGGGGACTAGAATCGGCCGCGCAATAGGGGGAGGGTTCCCAAACCCTAACTTGTTCCCTAAGATTTCTAATTAGTATATAAACAAACCTAGGGTCATTGTTTTCACATAACTTTTGTGCACACAATTATCCCTAAACTTCTTCTCCTCCTTTTCTTGGTATAACCGATTGGCAAACACCCCCTAAGGGTTGTGGGTCGATTTTTGTTCTTCCAAAATCATTCTTGTGTAGTTTCTTGCAAAACCTTAATACGGTTTAATTTGTGTGTACAAGAACGAGGTAATAACTTAGTTTAGTTATTATCAAGAGATCGTTAAACAAAAAGGTAAGGGGTTTAACATAGATCTACATAAACCCTAAATTAGGGTTCTTCACTTCTTCCATTGATCAAGAATCGCATACGGTACGTTCTTTATTTATGTTTTAGTTAACTATTATGTTATATGTGATCCTACGCTTCCGCAACTTGTGCTACTTGATATTAGTAATTTATGCTAGTCATGATTATAAAATTCTAACAGTGGCATCACGAGCCATGTATAACATGTAATTGCTTACTAAAACTAATAAAAAACGTATCTTTGATGTTTTAGATAGACGTGTTATGTGTTATTTGTTCATCAAAGTGTAAGCAGNTTCTTTATTTATGTTTTAGTTAACTATTATGTTATATGTGATCCTACGCTTCCGCAACTTGTGCTACTTGATATTAGTAATTTATGCTAGTCATGATTATAAAATTCTAACAGTGGCATCACGAGCCATGTATAACATGTAATTGCTTACTAAAACTAATAAAAAACGTATCTTTGATGTTTTAGATAGACGTGTTATGTGTTATTTGTTCATCAAAGTGTAAGCAGTAACAAGGGTAATTTTTTTTTTGAAAAGAAAAATTAATTGGACTAATAATGGTGAAATCAAGTTTTGAGCTTTAATCATTAACTTTTAATTGATTGATGCAACTGTACTACAATGGTTATGAAAGGCGGACTTGATTTGGCAAACTGTAAAGTGGGTATAAGTTTGGTTTCACATTAAATTGTGGCCTTAGAAAGACTACATTCTTGTCTCTACGCTCGCCTGTGCGTCAAATTAAACTTACCAAGTAAGCCATTGTAGTACGAAGCATCTTAAGGCAATGTTGTAATTTGCTCAACGCCTCAATTAAAACTTTGGTGATTTATGCTCATGTAAAGAATCAGATCTATAAAATTGTTTTGAAAACTTATGTCATAAAGATGAGTGCATGCATCTTTATACATGTTTTTGATTGACACATCAAAATTAAATACCCTAAAAATTTAAGTCACATGCCATCTAACTATAAGGGACACTTGGAGTTTTTCTTTGGTATGCGTGAGACCTAGGCCAAAGATTAATGACAAGGCAAATTTCCGAGTGTGCGTGAGACAACACACAGTTAATTTGCAGTCTCTAAGTTAGACGACTTAATTAAGTTGATGCGTGAGACCTAGAACTTAAGGCATGAGATGGGATGAAACATGATTACATGGAAAGTTGATGAATCAACTTGAAGTAAATCCCATAAATCATCTAGGAATTGGAAAACTTGTTTGCCAATTATTGTTCGACAGATTACCATCTTTTGTAAAGATTCACTATATGGCAGATCAACTGATGTAGTGAAATTATGAAAAGTTGGATCATAGGTTTTCAAGAAACTAAGATGGTTAAATGAATATTTCCATGGGTATTATGTTTACTTGAAAATATTTTCTTATCGAAAATACTAATGATTGAACTTTTTCTTTCTGTAGAAATGGCTCAACCCGATAACTCCGTGTTTACTGCTTTCAAGAATCATCTTGAAAGAGCTAAATTGACTGGGAAAAACTTCAATGATTGGCACCGTTCGCTCAGAATTGTCTTGAGAGCGACCGGTAAGCTCAATTATTTGCAGACCCGTTGCCCTGAGGAGCCTACCGGTGACGATGTCACTGAGCAGCAAAAGGCTGACTGGAGAGTGGAGCATGCTAAGTACAATGAAGTTGGATGCTTGATGCTTCAAAGTATGGAACCAATAATGCAAAAGAAGTTTGAGCATTATTTTCCATATGACATGATCGATGAGCTCAAGAAGCGTTACGAGAAAACTCCAGCAGTTGAACTGTACGAGTCTCTTGACAAACTACACAGCTGCAAGCATGCTGATGGAAAACCAGTTGAAGACTATGTAAATGAGATGAGAGAATTCTTTGATCAGCTTTACAGAGTCGGATTTGGTTACCCCGACAATGTTCAAGTTCACTTAATCAACAGAGCCCTTAACAAGGACTTTGCTGGTTTTGTGCAAAATTGGAACATGCACTGCTCGGGGAAGACAGTTCCAGAATTACTCGCATTTCTTGTTGACTATGAGAGGCATCTACCAGCTAAGGGCAAGGCACCTACCCCGCAAGTGTTGGCAATTCAAGGGGGTAGGATCCAGAAAAAATCGCATGTGAACAAGGGTAAGGGTAAGGCTGATAAAAGCAAGCAGGTTCTGGCTTATCAACCAAATCCAAAGGTGAATCAAAACCAACCAAGAAGCCTAAGGCGAATCCTCCAATGAAGAAGGAACAGGCTTGTCACCACTGTCATCAACCGGGGCACTGGAAACGTAATTTTGCGCTCTACATAAATGACTTGCGACAGAAGAAGCAGCAGAGTGAGGCTGGTCAACCCAGTTCATCATCAGGTGCGTTCTTTATGATTGAATTATTTTCTTTATCTCATAAACTGAATTCTTGGGTATATGATACGGGCTGTGGAATTCATATCTGCAATACTTTGCAGGGGTTTAGAGAGGAGAGAAAGCTGGCCTATGGAGAGCAATTCTTGCACGTTGGTAATGGAGCGCCTGCAAGAGTTGAAACTATAGGAGTATTTAATTTAGTGTTGCCTTCGGCCCTAGTACTATCTTTAAATAATTGTCATTATGCACCGTCAATTGTTAGAGGTGCAATTTCTCTTTCATGTTTGTTGAACCTTGGTTATCATCATACTATTTCAAGCAATGGAATTTCAGTTTCTTTAAATGGTGTTTTTTATTTTAATGCAATTGCTGTGAATGGTATTTTTGAGTTGGACATGAATGATAATGATAATGCTTTCAATAATAATTCAATGTATAGCATCAACCATAAGAGAATCAAGAAAGGTCTGGATTCTTCTTATCTTTGGCATTGTCGACTTGCTCACATTGGCAAGACTCGCATGGAAAAGCTGCAACGCGATGGGCTTTTAGAAAAGATCAATGATGAATCATTTGATAAGTGCGAATCTTGTATTGCTCGCAAGATGACAAAGAAACCCTTTAAAAATAGGATTGAAAGGGCTTCTGATCTACTTGGTCTTATTCACACAGATGTGTGTGGGCCACTTAGACATGTGTCAAGGAGGGGTGCTAGCTACTTCTTAACATTTACGGATGATTTTAGTCGTTATGGTTATGTTTATTTACTTAAACATAAACATGAGGTCTTTGAAACATTCAAAGTGTTTAAAGCAGAAGTAGAGTTGCAACTTGGAAAGAAGATTAAAGCTCTTCGATCCGATAGAGGTGGTGAATACCTGAGTCAAGAGTTTATAGATTATCTAGCTAAGGAAGGAATAGTCCAGCACCTTACTTCTCCATATACTCCACAACAAAATGGTGTATCTGAGAGAAGAAATCGTACATTGCAAGATATGATACGATCTATGTTTAATCTAACAACTCTTCCCTTCTCATTTTGGGATTATGCTTTAGAGTCTGCTGTTCGCATTCTTAATATGGTTCCCACAAAGAAGGTTGATAAGACACCATATGAGTTATGGACTGGAAAAGCTCCTAACTTGTCTTATCTAAAGGTCTGGGGCTGCGAGGCATATGTTAAACGTGACTCTGCAGATAAGCTCCAACAAAGATCTGTAAAGTGCATCTTTGTAGGATACCCAAAGGAAACGATGGGTAACTACTTTTATTATCCCGCTGAAAACAAAGTATTTGTTGCAAGGTATGGAGATTTCTTGGAAAAGGAACTCATATCTCAAGAATTAAGTGGGAGGGTATATGATCTGGAAGTCGATCAGGTTGATGCATTACTTTCTGAAAACACTAGTCAACTTCCTGAAGAACCAGATAGTCTTGGTCCTCCACCTGAAGTTGAAGTGGTTCCCATTCGCAGATCCGTAAGGACTATGAAAGCACCTGAACGACTCTGTCTTAATTTAGAGTGCGATCAGTCTATACTAGGGGATCTTAATGAACCTACTAGTTATAAGGCTGCCATGCAAAGTCCTGAAAAGGAAAAATGGCAAGGTGCTATGAATGGGGAAATGCAATCCATGCATGATAATGAAGTTTGGACTGAAGTAGACCTTCCTCCTGGTAGGTAGTTGGGAGTAAATGGCTCTACAAGTTAAAAACTGACATGGATGGCAATGTACACACCTATAAGGCCCGTTTGGTAGCTCAAGGGTTTACTCAAACGTTTGGTATTGACTACGAAGAAACTTTTTCTCCCGTAGCTGATATTAGGGCCATTAGGATTCTCATAGCTATAGCTGCGTACTATGTCTATGAGATTTGGCAAATGGATGTCAAAACCGCCTATAAGGCATGAGATGGGATGAAACATGCTTACATGGCAAGTTGATGAATCAACTTGAAGTAAATCCCATAAATCATCTAGGAATTGGAAAACTTGTTTGCCAATTATTGTTCTACAGATTACCATCTTTTGTAAAGATTCACTATATGGCAGATCAACTGACGTAGTGAAATTATGAAAAGTTGGATCCTAGGTTTTCAAGAAACTAAGATGGTTAAATGAATATTTCCATGGGTATTATGTTTACTTGAAAATATTTTCTTATCGAAAATACTAATGATTGAACTTTTTCTTTCTGTAGAAATGGCTCAACCCGATAACTCCGTGTTTACTGCTTTCAAGAATCATCTTGAAAGAGCTAAATTGACTGGGAAAAACTTCAATAATTGGCACTGTTCGCTCAGAATTGTCTTGAGAGCGACCGGTAAGCTCAATTATTTGCAGACCCGTTGCCCTAAGGAGCCTACCGGTGACGATGTCACTGAGCAGCAAAAGGCTGTTTGGAGAGTGGAGCATGCTAAGTACAATGAAGTTGGATGCTTGATGCTTCAAAGTATGGAACCAATAATGCAAAAGAAGTTTGAGCATTATTTTCCATACGACATGATCGATGAGCTCAAGAAGTGTTACGAGAAAACTCCAGCAGTTGAACTGTATGAGTCTCTTGACAAACTACACAGCTGCAAGCATGCTGATGGAAAACCAGTTGAAGACTATGTAAATGAGATGAGAGAATTCTTTGATCAACTTTACAGAGTCGGATTTGGTTACCCCGACAATGTTCAAGTTCACTTAATCAACAGAGCCCTTAACAAGGACTTTGCTGGTTTTGTGCAAAATTGGAACATGCACTGCTCGGGGAAGACAGTTCCAGAATTACTCCCATTGCTTGTTGACTATGAGAAGCATCTACCAGCTAAGGGCAAGGCACCTACCCCGCAAGTGTTGGCAATTCAAGGGGGTAGGATCCAGAAAAAATCGCATGTGAACAAGGGTAAGGGTAAGGCTGATAAAAGCAAGCAGGTTCTGGCTTATCAACCAAATCCAAAGGTGAATCAAAACCAACCAAGAAGCCTAAGGCGAATCCTCCAATGAAGAAGGAACAGGCTTGTCACCACTGTCATCAACCGGGGCACTGGAAACGTAATTGTGCGCTCTACATGAATGACTTTCGACAGAAGAAGCAGCAGAGTGAGGCTGGTCAACCCAGTTCATCATCAGGTGCGTTCTTTATGATTGAATTATTTTCTTTATCTCATAAACTGAATTCTTGGGTATATGATACGGGCTGTGGAATTCATATCTGCAATACTTTGCAGGGGTTTAGAGAGGAGAGAAAGTAATTCAAGCTTATTCTAGAGAGAGAGTAGAGAGAGAGAGAGTGGAGAACATCATGTAAAGATATGAACTATGTGTGTTATTCAAATGATGAAGCTCACCTTCAAATGAAGGTATACAATGCTTAATATAGCTAGGAAGTCTTGGCCTTTCAACTTATACATATTTGGCCCTTCGACTTCTTTCTTATTGAACTAATGGACTTATAACTCTTGAAACGCTTTCTAACGCAACCTATTACATGATTTAAGACTTTAATGACCGACACTTTAATTTATAAAAACACAAAGCTAACATCACATGTCTAGAAGAAAATACGATTATGGGCGCCGGTGATAGTAACTTATAATGCCATTACCAGTTTACGAACTAAAAGTTGTTAATTATTGATATTTTGTTGCAGAGTTTCAGAATGTGTAGACATAAGGATTCCCTTCACTTTGTGCAGCAAACAGTTATTGGCCTGGCCTCGCTGTCACAGGTATGATAATGGAAGCTGCATGACTTTAGGAGACGAGCTGAGACTACAAATGCCTAAAAACGTGTGGCATCAAGAGGAAGGCCCTGCAAACAGTGGCGGACCCAGGATTTTCCAAGACGGGGGGCAAAAAAATTTTTTTTGATAACATTCGTGATGCACTTTAATAAAAAAGTCATATATATATTTTTTTTAACTAAAAACTAAGGTTTTTACATTTTTGGCTTCAAGGTGGGGGGCAATTTGATTTTTTGGAGGGGTGCACTTTAATAAAAAGGTCAAAAAAAATTTTTTTTTACACCAAAATCTAAACTTTTTCGGCGAGTCGTGGAGGGCACC